>JABXWE010000640.1:0-40866 GCA_014611495.1 Limonius californicus | reverse complement strand
TTTTTTGAAAAAGTGTGTACTAAGGGAGATACAGCCCTTTAACTGTCAGCTTCTAAAGATGATTTTAATTTAATATCTCAGAAACCATAAGTGATAAAATGATAAAATTTGGTATAGATAATATCTTTGTCATATTTTATCAAATAAAATAAATAATAAATAAAATAATTCAAATAACTTATCCAGGGGTGTCTCTAGCGAGCAGTGGGAAGAGTTAATTTACCTCTAACTTTTTTGTCAGTAATTTTTTAAATGTTGTTATTGAAAATTATGATAAACCAAGGTATTTTAAGAAAAAAGGTTCTCTTAAGAAACTTCGATAAAACGCACCGTTTTAGAGTAAACTCAATGTTAATCTAATAATCAGTTAATTTTTTTAAAGTAAGCAGCATATCAACATACTCAGAAATGAGTATTGAGGCATTTTTGCACTTTAATTCAATGTGTCAATAATTTAATCTGTCAATAATTACAACATTTATTTTCATGGCCAATTCCTTTTTTGTTTTTGTTTTTATTGAATTAAAAAATTTAACTGATTATTAGATTACAATTGAATTTACTCTAAAACGGTGCGTTTTATCGAAGTTTATTAAGAGAACCTTTTTTTCTTAAAATACCTTGATTTATCACAATTTTCAATAAAAACCATTAAAAAATTACTGACAAAAAAGTTAGAGGTAAATTAACCCTTCGCACTGCTCGCTAGAGACACCCCTGGATAAGTTATTTTAATTATTTTAATTGTATCTGATAAAATACGTACGACAAAGATATTATCTATACCAAATTTTATCATTTTATCACTTATGGTTTCTGAGATATTAAATTAAAATCATCTTTAGAAACTGACAGTTGAGGAGCTGTATCTCCCTTAGAACACACTTCTTCAAAAAATTTATTGATGATTTTCGTCTTTATTTTTCTTGATTTATATGCTCTCAAACGTTGATTAACTATTATAGAAACACATTGTATAACAAAAGTAACATTATTGTTTTTTTCCTATCTGAATTTCCACAGTAAAGTTAATTTTGTAACGAAGATCTTGGGGACAACGCATTTTTAAATTTATATAGGAAATTTTCGCGTTGTTAGTTCATCGTAGGAGCGCGCGCGGCGCTGCGAGTGGAGTTTAGCGAGGCGTTCCCCACTACCCGCGAACCGAAGAGACCGAGCCAGATCAGATGGAAAACTGGTACAAAAGGAGCTCCCCGAGGAAAATTCAAAAAATTTTGAGCTCAGATAGAACGAGACGCAGCCTTTAATGAGTATATATAAAGTAAATGTTTAGGCATGCATTGTATACTGTATTATATTCCGTTTACTGTGATCGCTCGTCCTTGAAACAAGGAGCAAATAACTTAGTAGTATTTTTTGATGTGAAAATTTTTTGTTGATAGAGAACGGGGCATTTTATGTTTTAATAATGTAATTGATGGTATGTTACCTGTATAATAGGTTTAAAGGATATAACGAGCAAATGATTGCAATTCCAAAATAATGCAATGATAATAAGAAAATTGGATTGTATATTAATAACCAAGATATTACAAAAATTTACTTCTGTTTTTTTTCCTGCATGCTATTGTGTATTGCTATTGCTGTCAAAAGATTATTGCGAGGTATCACTTCCAGCCTGTAATTTTACTTTCAACTAATTATGTTCTCAGTAACAGCACTTAAGTGCAGCGTTTAGTCAAAAACAATGATTCTCAACCTGTAGGAGACGCCCTCTTCGGGAAGCGAGAAATACCTCTAGAAGGATTCGAAGAAAGCAACGAAAATAGAAATCAAAAGAAAAACTGAAAAAGTACTTTATTGACACAAAAACAAAAACATAAAATACAATCAGAAAATAAAACAATATAATGTATTCAATAAACTAGTTGTGCTTACAGAAACATATGAAAAAATGTTTTTTTTTATTTTAGCTATTTTTATTGGCTAATGTTTCGAAAAGTTGACAAACAGAAATGAAAAAATTTTAGTTTATGTGATTTTCATGCTGAGGTGGCCTAATGTCTGTGTAAAATTAGAACAAATAAATGTTGTAGACCATTAAGTTTAGGTAAAGAAAGTTTCTTAAGAAGAAAAGAAAGATAAAGAAAAACAATTGTTTTGTTGCTTTTCATGATTCATTAAATGTAATTTTAGATAATGTACATTAGTTCATTATCCCTTTCATTACGGGTGACGTACGCAAATTAATTTATCGAATTAATGTTTATTTAAAAAAATTATTTTTAATAAACAATTATCAGAGTTACAGAAAATATAATAGAGATCTTAATGTGAGGAAGTCGAAAGTGTAACTAATTTTAATGTATCATGCGAAGGCGCATCTGTACTTCTTATCTTTGCATGCTACATAATTTTCTACGAAACGAGGTAAAAGGCATCGTGTCTACTTAACTAAGGTTACATAATTCGTGTACGTTTTGACGTAAGTGCTTGTCATGGCCAAGTAAGAAACTTTTAATAAATTTGTATCCGGGTTCCTTAAACGGTTTTCTTATATGTCTCGTTTCACAGTCTGTTGACGAACATGTACTGCAGCTGTACATCGCAATTATAATACTCTACCGTACTAGCACGTCCCAGTGCTATCATCCTCAGCCGACTGACGTACATGTACGAGGCACAGTTCTTTCCAGACGCAGGCCGGGCAGTGCAGACAATACTCCAGTGAAAGGGTTAATTATCACATGTGCTATAAAGAACCATGAAATAGATTATTTCTTTATATTATTTAATGCCTTGGTGGTGCATTGTATCATATTTGCAATCTGCATATTTTTGTTTATAATAATAAAAATATACTAGTAAGATTATTTAAATTATTATTTCTAAATTCAGCACAAAAATAGCCGAGTGAAGGATTAAATGTTGGTATACCATGCCAAGCATTTCATCGACACAGCTTATACAACGTGTTTCTATAATAGTTAATCAACGTTTGAGAGCATATAAAACAAGAAAAATAAAGACGAAAATCATCAATAAAATTTTTTGAAAAAGTGTGTACTAAGGGAGATACAGCCCTTTAACTGTCAGCTTCTAAAGATGATTTTAATTTAATATCTCAGAAACCATAAGTGATAAAATGATAAAATTTGGTATAGATAATATCTTTGTCATATTTTATCAAATAAAATAAATAATAAATAAAATAATTCAAATAACTTATCCAGGGGTGTCTCTAGCGAGCAGTGGGAAGAGTTAATTTACCTCTAACTTTTTTGTCAGTAATTTTTTAAATGTTGTTATTGAAAATTATGATAAACCAAGGTATTTTAAGAAAAAAGGTTCTCTTAAGAAACTTCGATAAAACGCACCGTTTTAGAGTAAACTCAATGTTAATCTAATAATCAGTTAATTTTTTTAAAGTAAGCAGCATATCAACATACTCAGAAATGAGTATTGAGGCATTTTTGCACTTTAATTCAATGTGTCAATAATTTAATCTGTCAATAATTACAACATTTATTTTCATGGCCAATTCCTTTTTTGTTTTTGTTTTTATTGAATTAAAAAATTTAACTGATTATTAGATTACAATTGAATTTACTCTAAAACGGTGCGTTTTATCGAAGTTTATTAAGAGAACCTTTTTTTCTTAAAATACCTTGATTTATCACAATTTTCAATAAAAACCATTAAAAAATTACTGACAAAAAAGTTAGAGGTAAATTAACCCTTCGCACTGCTCGCTAGAGACACCCCTGGATAAGTTATTTTAATTATTTTAATTGTATCTGATAAAATACGTACGACAAAGATATTATCTATACCAAATTTTATCATTTTATCACTTATGGTTTCTGAGATATTAAATTAAAATCATCTTTAGAAACTGACAGTTGAGGAGCTGTATCTCCCTTAGAACACACTTCTTCAAAAAATTTATTGATGATTTTCGTCTTTATTTTTCTTGATTTATATGCTCTCAAACGTTGATTAACTATTATAGAAACACATTGTATAACAAAAGTAACATTATTGTTTTTTTCCTATCTGAATTTCCACAGTAAAGTTAATTTTGTAACGAAGATCTTGGGGACAACGCATTTTTAAATTTATATAGGAAATTTTCGCGTTGTTAGTTCATCGTAGGAGCGCGCGCGGCGCTGCGAGTGGAGTTTAGCGAGGCGTTCCCCACTACCCGCGAACCGAAGAGACCGAGCCAGATCAGATGGAAAACTGGTACAAAAGGAGCTCCCCGAGGAAAATTCAAAAAATTTTGAGTCCAGATCAGAAGGAAGTAGTCGAGCTTAGAAAACCTGTCCTGACCTGAACTTATAATCCGAATTTCGTACCAAAATACAATTTACCGCAAACCTGAAAATCCTACCTAAAATCCTGAGAAGTGCTGTCTTAATCTGGTGCAAACCGCATTCTGACAACAATTACTTTTCCTTGTGCTCTTGGCCTAATTTGGGATTGTAATACCGAATTTTGCTAAAAGCAATCCCAGTTTAAATAAAACCGTACACTGAATTAATCTGGTGCAAGCCGCATTCTGGAAGTGTATTATCCTGTAAATAAATCCCGAGTTTTGCTAAACGCAATCCCAGTTTAAATAAATCCGTACACTGAATTAATCTGGTGCAAACAGCATTCTGTCAGTGTTTCCTATCCCGTAAATAGGCCCGAATAATTAAAGCAAATTCACGTATTTCATCTTAGCTAGCGAAACCCCAGCGAGTGAATTTACTACGAACCTACGTTTGAATTCTGAATACATTCTAATTTCGCCGCATTTAAAACCACCGATAAAACACACCGAACTACGACCGCTTGAAATTCACAAACTTGATTCAACGCACCCGAACTAACTTTTAGTAACGACACCGTAGATTCCAGTCTGATATATCCTGTGTATTAATAACATATTTGATTTCTAATTTAGCAAGCTGTTAACCTCACATTCCGAGCTCCGCGTGCAAGCCAAGAACAGCAACTTTCCGTCTCGTGTACAGTGGACTGAATTACCGACAATCCAGGACCGGACTGCGGGAAAATTAATTTCATTCGGAATATTCAGTTTAATTTTCTTGTGTGTTCATTTAACTCCGAACTTGGAAAATTTAGTTGCATGTGTTGTTAGAATAATCAAATACTTTAATAAAGATAGAATTGTACAGTAATAGGAATAAACATTATAAACTTTTAACAAACTTTATATCCAGCGAACCCTGGGCTATGAGCTTGCCCGAAACGTCTACGGGTATTACAATTTTTAATTATACATATTACCTAAATGACTTTAGTGGTTTATCTCCAGCTAAGGTTTTCGTATAGCATTTCTAAACACTTTTAAAGCAAAGTAAATTATCAATACAAACCGCTTTTGATGATTTGTGCAAAAAATAATATTTTTTGAATTATAATATTACAGAGTGAACTATTTGAGTAATTATTATTTGGCACAAATTTAATTACTATGGTAATCGAAAAAAAAAACGTACAACTTGTGTTACGTGTCAAAATTAAAATAGATCGCCAAAACTTTTGTCTCGCATCGAATCATTATTTCCGACAGCAGACAACAAAATTTTGCTATGCAGTGGGCGCGAACCTTTCAAATTCAGCTTGGAAGATGCCTTGAAAGCGTCCAGGACCGACAGCTCATGTAAGTTGGACCAACCTTGTGAAGCTTTCTCCGTGTTCCCAAGCTGGTAAAAAAATATACACATAGAAGGAAGGTAAAGAAATCGACAAGTTTTAGGCTGCCACGATGTAATTTTATGTGTTTATTAGTGTTACGTTCAAATCAACGTTATTTGTTACTTAGCTGTATGAAAAATGGATAAAATTCGGTAAACCAGCCGAAAATCAAGAATTTGGGGCGGATTATCAAAGTAGCGTCAGTAGACTGCAGTTGGTTTTTTTTCGACATGTTCTGTTTGTATCTGCGTTAGGTTAGGAATGAGCTACAAGTTGGACAAAAATTTAATACCTGTTAATTATTTGGGAGATATTCGTATCATATTCTGGAACTGCAACTGGAATAGCAATCGAATTTAATTTAAAATAAATTAAAACAAATAAGTAACATTGAATCAACAACAATTTGAGAAGTGAAGCAAGTTTGGGGTTAACAATGAAAAAAATGTGAAGGTGCAACGTATTTATGAGTTTATTGGTATATTTGAACATCGACAGTATTAAGGAGTAAATAATATTTGGGTTAATTACCTTGTGAAACGATTTTACGGATACGAATATACTCAGTCCAAAGTTTTTCTGCGAGGAACTTAGAAAAAAGCAACAAATGATGGACCGCCGTCTTGAAGTTCAAGATCAACAGGGCACAGAAGTGCCATTCTAATTTCATTTAGTGAATTTTACCAACACCAGAAGGAAATAAACAAATGCTTCTATGCGAAAGGTGGTTCCGTTTGAAAGTGCTTTGTTAAGTTAGACGTTGCTATTTATTTCATGTAACTTTGTCATTTAATTGTTAAAGTTGTTTAACGTCGTATAAGAAAAAACTTATATAATTCGATAACATTTAATACATTTCTTTGTTGCATCCATATTTTATAAGTCGATGTTTACTGCCTGGTATCCTTCGCCTGCTTCAGTTAACCAGCGCAAGAACTTAAAGGTTATACAGCAGTTACGAAAATTTATATTATAAACCCTGAGATAAGAGTTCTTTTAAAGTTTATGTTTGAAGTGCGCCCTTTGTTTAACCACATTTAGATCAAATTCGTAAAGATTTGCTTTTTTCCGATGTTGGATGGTCATCGTAAAGCTGTGTAGACTTGGATTCTGGGTTCTAAAGTGAGTTGTATTTGATCATAGTCATGTTCATAAAGGTGCAGGGGAAACTTTTCAGTTTTATTTGTGCATTGGCGAACTGCAATTAATAAAATATGAGTAAAAGTGTAATTATTATGACACCTAAATACTAATTTGTAATTTTACTGTACTTCAACTTTTCTTTTGTGAAAAATATGTTTATGCTAAAGTGATGGTGTATGTAAAGAAGCTATAAGATGAATTTTTTCAACATTTAATTTAATTTTAAGAATTTACTTGAAAGTTAATGTAAAAATATTTGCTAATTTCTATATGCATTATGGAAAGTATACCAAGTAAGGTAGCAATCTGTTCTAATTTTGATGGGTAACACAGTGGCGTTGATTTTTGATGCAACATTATTTATACGAACGTTATTGTAATTTATAAATATTTGTTAAATTTTGGCCAATTTTTATTTAGTCCTGGCTGAATTTGCGCGAGTCGCGTTCATATTTTGGTATTCCTACGCCGTTGTCTTGACAAAGGGCGAAAAAGAAGTTTTTCGCGGGCAAAAACAGTTGTTATTTGCAAATTTACCATTAAGCTGAACACACGCTGTCATGCAGCTCCGATAAATTTGTATTTAGTGTTAATAATTAAGGCTGACTTAAAATAAAACTGTTAATGTTTGTTCTTTGTAATTGCAACAGAGATTTTGGAAAAATCTCCAAAAAATTTCATATTTCTTGCATTGGGATAAGTAGCGTCTATCGATCGTCGACTGTTTCACGCTCGTCGTTTGTTTTGAGTATGAATAAACAAAATTGGTTCGACAACTAAGAAAAATGTTATTATTTCTTTTTCCAAATCTACACTGTCGGAACTATCGCCACTAGTTGTCCATACTTCTACGAAATTTTCCGAACACAACGAATCTTTCTACTACATTGTTAAAAACGTCTTTTTTAGTTAAGGTTTAATAGTTTTCATCGATTTAGGCTTTTTGTTTTATCAGCCTGACTTCATTCGTCAGAAATTACCATTTTCCATCAAAGTCAAGCCTTGGTCTTTTTTTGGCGCTTAAATTCTCTCCTGTTTATTTGAGAAAAACTTTCGCAAACCTTTGTGACGCGGGAGGATCTTATGGTACATTCAAGTGCTGCAACAAGGTCTCTGTTCTTGTCGGCCAAGTGCTGCAACAAGGTCTCTGGTTTGTTGCCTAAGCGATGCAACCCCACCTTTTCCCTCATGCTGTCTAGTTTCTTCTTCTGACGCCATTCTGTTCTAGCATGCCGCTCGAGGACGATCGGCGATTCAGGACAGCCGAGTGTTGACGTACCATCGACTACGGAGCAGATGGTGATCCAGGAAGAGCACGCAGCCCCCTGGACCATTCGCGCACGGGGCGTCGTCCGATATATAAAATATAATATCCTGAGGTCGTCATTTCTCGTAAAGTGTTTGCTCAGCATAGAGATAAGAATTGTGGGTCGATTTGAAAATAAAAATATTAGAAGCTTTTCTTTTGGGTGATTTGAATACCACGTTTTTTAGAAATCGACCTCATACCTTAGAAGAATTACAAGAAGCCTTTGTGCAAGAAATAAACAACATAGATCAGCATAAAGTGCAAAAAATATTTTCTAATAAGTATAAAAAAAAAGAGTTAATTTGTGTTTGAATGTCAATGGTGCGCATTTTTAACAATTGTAAAATATTGTTAAATTAAATTAGAATATCTTCACTTATTGTTAAGAAGAAATTCGAAGTTTAATGTGTATTAACTGTTTTAATTAAAAAGATAAAACTATTGATCTAAATCGTTATTAACAATTAATAAACTAACTCAGCCTTGTCTCACAGCAAAAGCGATGGGCCTCTAAGGCCTGTGAAAGCTTCATAATAAAATAATACATCTCAGTTATCCCTATTTGACACGCCACTGATGAGAAATACACAGCTGACAGGTTTACTGCATTTACTACCAACATGACAATAATTTCTTATGGCGGTAAATTCAAACTAGCCTCAATCATTTACAATCACACTGCTGCATCACTACTGCTACGCCCGATCTACGTTGTCGTAACTATTGCCACTACTTAGCCATACTTCTACCAGATAATGAACCTTGCAGAAGATCAACTGCTGAATCATCCTGTATAACAATTTCAACGAGTTCACATGCAGCAAGGTGCATTCTGAATACATAACCTAGAATAATATTTGGTAAGATTCTGCGAATCTAAAATTAACAAATAAATTATTATTAACAGTATATTTGAGTAATATTAGTAAAGCATAACCGTTCTTTGTAATACTTACAGTTTAATACATCTGATTTTAGTGTATAAAAACAGACCCATTAACATGGAGACAATGTCCAATATTGTTGATACCAAACCCGATGTTACTAGTGCCCCCTCGATATTAAATACATACAATCCTACATGCACTGTCTTGCATCATTCTAACGTTAAGCAAGAACCGTCTGAAACTGAGTTGGGAACAAATGGTAATGTTGTGTTGCACAGTAAAATAAAGGCTAACTTAAATGGTATCTCTAAATTCACATCAAAACAGTATTTCATTAACAAAATACAATGCAAGAAAGTTTTTGTATTTTTATAATTAGATTTTTACTAAATCTTGACAAAAAAACTCACAATAAAAAATTGTGGCAGTTATATATATGGCAAAACTGAATTAAATATAAGTTTATTTATTAACTAACAGCATAATTTGGGACTCTATTTAGCATTACCTTGTTGTAACGGGTTTAGAAAGTGTGAATTAGGTAAATTGTTTATAAATATATGTTTCAGAGCAAGAGAAACAGATTCAGACAGGGGAATTAGGATCCGAAGACTCAAATTTTCAAGAAACTAAATATGATTATGGTTTTTCCGTAAAGCTGGAATCGTTGCATGAAGAGTTAGATATAAAAACCGAAATTCTCAATTCTAATGAAGGTTACGTACCAATAGACCTTTTAACAAAATCTCAGTTGAAGTGCAACATGCAACAGCAAAGTATTACTGTTGATACAGGGGAAACGTCAGAAAAATCCCTTACATGTGCACAGGGTTCTAATGAGAAAAAGAAAATAAAAAATCACATGAAAATACATACAGACAAAAAATCTTTATCTTGTACCGTATATAATTACAGGTGCACAACGAAGAGCAATTTGCAACAGATGAGAATCTGTACAGGAGAGAAACCATTCAAGTGCAATGTATGTGGCTATGAAAGTGCATGGAAGAGTAGCATACAAACTCATATGAAAACACATACAGAAGAGAAACCTTTCAAGTGCAATGTATGTGGTTATGAAAGCGCACGGAAGAAAAACTTGCAAAATCATATGAGAATTCACACAGGAGAGAAACCATTCAAATGTAATTTGTGTGACTTTGAAAGTGCAGACTGGACTAGCTTGCGAAGACATACTAGAATTCATACAGGAGAGAAGCCGTTTAAGTGTAATGTATGTGGTTATGAAAGTGCACTGAAGCACACCTTGCAAGGACATATGAGAACTCACACAGGAGAGAAACCATTTAAGTGTGGTATGTGTGGTTATGAAACTGCATACAAGAAGTACTTGCGAAATCATATGAGCACTCATACAGGAGAGAAGCCGTTTAAGTGCACTATATGTGATTATGAAAGTGCCCAGAAGAGTAGGTTACAAACGCATATGAGAACACATACAGGAGAGAAACCTTTCAAGTGCAAGGTATGTTGCTATGAATGTGCACGAAAGAATAACTTACAAAATCATATGAGAACTCACACAGGAGAGAAACCATTCAAATGTAGTATGTGTGATTATGAAAGCGCAGACAGGACTGGCTTACGAAGACATATGAGAACTCATACAGGAGAAAAACCGTTTAAGTGTAATGTATGTGGTTATGAAAGTGCACTGAAGAAAACCTTGCAAGGACATATGAGAACTCACACAGGAGAGAAACCATTCAAATGTAATAAGTGTGATTATGAAAGTGCACACAAGAAGAGCTTGCAAAATCATATGAGCACTCATACAGGAGAGTAACCGTTTAGGGATTAAATATGTAAATATAATAGTGTACACAACAAGAGCTTGCGAAGACGTATGATAATCCATATAGGAGTGAAGCCTTTTAAGTGTATGTGCCTTTGAAAGCGCACTGAAGAAAACCTTACAAGACCGTATGAGAACTCAAATGGGAGAGAAACCTTTCATTTGCAATTTATGCGAGTATAATGGTGCACTGAAGAAAACCTTGCAAGAACGTACGACATCTCACACAGGAGAGAAACCATTCAAATGTCACTACCAAAGTACACATAAGAGTAGCTTGCATAGTCATATGAGCACTCATACAGGAGAGAAACCTTTCAAGTGTGATAATTGTGATTATGAAAGTGTATGGAAGCTTAACTTGCAACAACATATTATAAGAACTTATATAGGAAAGAAAGGAAAGAAATTGTTTGTATGTAATTCTATGTCGTTCTTTTGAAAATGTATATTCAATAGTATTTGTATGTGCTTGTGCCTGTAATAATGTTTATAAAGCAATCTTAAAAGTTACTTGTATTTGTTGTAAACAAACTATTCCTGTAATCCAGCAGCATATGATTACAGTGAATGCTTTCTACATTTATTTTATTTTGCCAGGTTCAGCTTATGTGTCGCCTTAGTTTTACCACGTATTATACTTATCTGTACCACAAAATTCAATTTTCTTATTACCTATACTAAATTTTTTTTCTCATTCATTCATATTACCGTCCCCTCCCCGGAACCGCTTTCGTATTACTTCAGGGGTTTGCGGGCGTCCTTTACACACTAAAGGCCAATTCACACTATAGTGCAAGGCACGGGCCAGGCAACGGCAAGGCACGGGCTCGGCAAAATTTCTTTCTCGTGATTGTTATGTATTTTACCGGGGTGCATTCACACTAGACGGTCACCGGCTCGGCAAGCGACGGCACTTGCACGCGGGTTATCTTCGAAACAATATTTGCAGATCCTGTGCCGAGCATGTGCCCAGCTCGTTTCGCAAAGACCGTCAAGTGTGAATACTCAAAGCGGCAGTCCACCTGCAGTCGACAGTCAAAATGAAGGGTCAGAGGCCAACTTTTTCTTCGGAGCAGGATGAAATTTTAATTGAATATGTGGCAAAATTGAAGAGCTATATGTTTTATCGCACAACAAGTATTGCGATACTCAACAACTCGTTTTGTCATCGGTAAGTTCTCTGTGCAATGACACAAATTCTCCTTCTTCGTTGCGCTTTTTTAGCATTTTATGTACCCAAAAACGTCTTTTTCTTTTTTGGTGTCTCTTTGCTCTTTTTCTTCTTCATCGTCTAGTATTAACGCAATTTTTATCAACGTTGAAGTCGACAACATATTTTTCAAAAAGTTAAGTACGTCTGAAAGCCGTCGTAACGTGAATGCTTGATGAAATTCTTGCTCAGTCCGTGATGTGCCGGTGCTTTGCACGCATAGTAAGAATCGGCCTTCAAATCCTTGCTCTTGCCGAGCCCGTGCCGTGCAGTTGCCTGGCCCGTGCCTTGCACGCCTAGTGATAATCGGCCTTAACCATTCATGCAGCATGCACCCTAAACTTCACTAACCGAAATGTGGTCGTCCCAGCTGAGATTCGAAACCACAGCGGAACGGCTACAATTGGTGTGGCCTCGAGTGGCAATTCTAAATTGAAGTACACCCCATAGTAGGTACATATCGAATTTTTTGTCTGTGTCTTGTATTACATCTTCCGATATTCTGTCTAGCCTAGCCTTTATAATGCTTTAGTAGGTATATGCACAACAGTTTTTTCAAGTTCTTCAAGGCTGTGTTCCTGTGCAAAATCGGCATCAGGAAGAGGCTGACCATCCCAAAAATGTTACATAGCGCTTTTTGTATGTCTAAGCATGCCTGCTGTACATTTGGACGTAGTAACGGACTATTCCACACCAACTTTTATAGCGGCCTTTAATCGTTTAGTCACTCGCCGCGGATTACCTCACAAGGTAATTGAACGACCTTTCAAAGCGCTGGCAAGGAACTTGTCAGAAATTTCCGTTCTGTCATGGCCGATTATTTTTTGAAGGACGGATTGTCCAAAGATAAAATATATTGTCAGTTTATCCCTTCATGAGCTATGCATTTTGGTGGCATATGGGAATCTAGAGTGAAATCCACCAAGCATCATCTACAACGCGTTTTGGGTCAGTCTACCCCTACCTTAGGGGAGTTTCAACCTCTTCTTCGTGGAATCGAAGCGATCCTCAATTCGCGACCTCTAACGCCTTTAAGCGATGACTCGGAGAACTTCGACGCGATTACTCCTATCCATTTTCTTGTCTGTTCCTCGCTCAGTTTCCTCCTGCACCGTTATTGTTAGATAAAAATGTAAACTATCACTATTTTTGGCGCGTTTGGTCTACGGATTATTTAAAACTTTGCAACTGAGGACTGAGTGGCGAAAAATGGCAGAAAAGCCAAATTAAAGCTTAACGATATTGTCTCACTCAAGATCGAACTTTGCCTCCTGTGAAGAGGTCTTTACGGAGCGTCAGTCGACGCCACAACTTAGTTCGCTCTGTAACTGTATTGCTAACCGTTCAATATCAATGGGCATGATTTAATCGATTATCTAATTCCGAATTTGATTACCAAATAATCGGGTTTGTCTCCAGAATAACAAATTAGTCACCAAGTTTTTGTTACTAGATTATGTGAATACGATTACCTATTCATTCACACAGTAACCAGCCTGTCTGTTTAATACTTCGGTCATCAAAAATACAATTGTGTCATCAATTATCTGCCATCATTTAAGTAGGGTTAAATACCGACTCTAGGTTGCAATTAATTAAATTTTGATACCAAAGGTATACCATTCCTAGACTCTCGGTACTCAATGAGATATGTATAAAAACAGCAGAACTGCTTATATGTCTGAAAGAATAGAATGAAAGGATTAAATAAAACTCATTAGGCGAACACTTGTAATAATTATTGAACTACACGTATGTAACAGACAAAATTCAAGTATCTTACATATTCTGCATATCTAAATAAACCAAAATGGCGAAAACAAAGCAAAACATACTAGCTATTGTATGATAAGAGCCGGCTTCGATTTGTCAGAGCGACTTTTGGTTGGAGTCCAAAAGAAACATCTTTAGAATGGGAATGGAAGGTATAAAGGCAAGCCCCAGCTCCAAAACCAGTAACTTGAGTCCGAGATCCAGTCAAGGAAGAACTTCAACCGAGATCCAGTCAGACGCCGTTTAAATTACCTATTATCAAAAATCCAATTCCGTTAGAATACCTGTGCCAGTCAAAGTAAAGATTTTTTTATTTCCAGTCAACCACAGTTTGTTTGCAAAGTCAAGCCCGCCCGTGTAACATTCGTTCGCTCAGTTGTTTAGGGTTCGTTTTGCGCTTTTCTAATTCGAGCTACGAATTGTTGTCAGCGAAGTGTGGGAATATATATCTAGCATAAATCACTTGGGTTGTTTCCCTGTGAACTTACGCTGTATATAGGACCAGTCGAAAAGTTTGGTTTGAAATAAGAACTGGGGTCATATCCCTAATTGTTATTGATTACTTAAACTTCAGAGAAGATTATTAAAGGTATAATTCGTTTTCTCAGTAGCGTAGGGGTTGTTTTCCCCTTTTCAACGGAGCTAGCGAATTTATACGTAGGGTTTTGTAGCCTTAAGCTTTAAAAGAATCCCTTTTAATAACCGATTCAACCCTATCACCAATCCTACGTTAAATTCCATATTTTCCTCAACCATTACAGTGGTACGAAGATTAACTAAGGGAGAGTACGAGCTAAAATACGCTTGCTAAATTGTACTCACCTGTTGGCCGCAGTCGACTTGCCAGCATTCGGACGTAGCCGCAATCCAGGTTATAATTCCTTAAGTTGAATTAATTCATTCACTCCGAAACACCGAGATCCTGGACGTGGCCCGCCGATAGCACGAGAGTGCAGCCCGCTTGGAAAAGCAACAATTGCCCGCACATGTAAATTTCGAGTACACGAAATCCGCTAATTAGTTTACTACAGGAACACCGGGTGTGCAAAACTAACCTAGTTGATTTCCACGTGCTGTCGCAAAATTTGTATTCCCTAGATTTTGGTTGCATGCAATTTGGGTTGCATACCACGCTGGGCCCATAAACTCCGTTATTTGATTATTCAATGTAATTGTACTAATAATTCCTGTATTAAGTGCTTTCGACCCTGTTAATATTTATATTATTTTCATCCTGTTGTATAGGTAAATAAGGTATTACGTTTGGTAAGAAAATTATGTTAAACTTGAAGATTCATTTTATTTAATTGTAAATAATGTAATACTCCTGGACGTTCCGGGCAAGCTCATAGCCTAGGGTTCGCTGGATATAAAGTTTGTTAAAAGTTTATGTTTATTCCTATTACTTGTACAAATCTAACTTAATTTAACGTATTTGATTATTCTAAATGAAATTAAATTCGGCCTTAGTCCGGTCCTGGAAGGTCGGTAGTTCAGGTTTTGGCCGCGAATGGCGTGCCTTCCGCTGCGTACGAGATGGAGCGCCGTGGACCACTCGAAGCCACGCGGACTCAGAATCTTAGGTTACTGCTTGTTGCTAAATTAGAAATCAAATAGGTTATTAATACACAGGATATATCAAACTGAAATCTACGGTGTCGTTACTAAAAGTTAGTTCGGGTGCGTTGAATCAAGCTTGTGAATTTCAAGCGGTCGTAGTTCGGTATGTTTATCGGTGTTTTTAAATTAGAATGTATTCAGAATTCAAACGTAGGTTCGCAGTAATTTCATTCGCTGGGGTTTCGCTAGCTAAGATGAAATACGTGAATTTGCTTTAATTATTCGGGACTATTTACGGGATAGGAAACACTGGAAGAATGCGGTTTGCCCAGATTAATTCAGTGTACGGGTTTATTTAAACTGGGATTGCGTTTAGCAATACTCGGGATTTAAGGGTACGGGTTTATTTAAACTGGGATTGCGTTTAGCAATACTCGGGATTTAAGGGTACGGGTTTATTTAAACTGGGATTGCGTTTAGCAAAACTCGGGATTTATTTACAGGATACTACACTTCCAGAATGCGGTTCGCACCAGATTAATTCAGTGTACGGGTTTATTTAAACTGGGATTGCTTTTAGCAAAATTCGGTATTACAATCCCAAATTAGGCCAAGAGCACAGGGAAAAGTAATTGTTGTCAGAATGCGGTTTGCACCAGATTAAGACAGCACTTCTCAGGATTTTAGGCAGGATTCTCAGGTTTGCCGTAAATTGTATTTTGCTACGAAATTCGGATTATTAGTTCAGGTCAGGATAGGTTTTCTAAGCTCGACTACTTCCTTCTGATCTGGACTCAAAAGTTAATGATTTTTCCTGGGGGAGCTCCTTTTGTACCCGTTTTCCATCTGATCTGGCTCGGTCTCTTCGCTCCTCGGGTCGCGAGTAGTGGCGAACGCCTCGCTAAACTCCACTACGATGAACTAACAACGCAAAAATTTCCTATATAAATTTAAAAATGCGTTATCCCCAAGAACTTCGTTACAATATACAATATTAATTACTTTCAGTAATAAATAAGTACATTCTATACTGTGTGTGTATATCTGCATGTAATTAACTAATGCAAATATAAATAATAAAGTGTTTAATCCACTACCGCTATATAGTTTCTTTAGTCTTAAACAAGAGCACTGGACCTGAGCTACCCAAAGCACTCCAACCTCTAGACAAAAAGGGTTGGACACTCCAACCTCTAGACAAAAAGGGTTGGACGGTTACAATATATAACTCATCCATCCTCAGATTATTTTACGTATGAAGATAAGTAAAATATAAAAATGTTACTTTAAAATTTGGCTTCTGCCAGTTGGTTAGGTTGACATTAATTAATTTAGTCGATTTATTCATAAGAAGTGATTTTTTATAATAACCCAATAAACATAAGATTACAACTACTATAATTATTACAATAATAAAAACTAAGGCAATAATTGACATGATTGAGTACGGCTTATTTACATTATCAGGTTCCAATAAAATTTGCTCTTTCTGAATTAATGCTTGATTGTTAACAATGTTCCTTGTATTATTAGGTAAAAGGTGTAGTAGCTTTATATTATTTAAATTTGCTGTTTTTGTGTCTAATTTGCTAATACTTGGAATTTTCATTATTTTGTTTTTATTAGGTATTTCGTAGGTATTGAATAAAAGGGTTTTGTGATTAATTAGTACAATACAATCAGTAGTTCGATGAATTGAATTGTTGAAGAATAATTGTAATGAGAATAATGTTTCTATTAGAATATGTTTAATGTTATCTATAGTGAATCGTTTTTAATATTCTCGTCGATTTGCAAAGTTTTATTAATGTGATCGATAAGTGTATATAGGGTGACAATAATCTACCCTTGTTGTATGGGTAACTTTGTTATTATAAGAGTTAGAGAGTCGGTTAAATGACCAAAGTTGGGCAGAATTTTGACGCGAATTTAGTGCCATGAATTTGACCTAGATTTCAGCTTTTTAAAATATTTTAAAAACACTAAAAATGAACTATTTCTTAAATGTTAAACAATTCCACAACCATTTATGCTAGAACATAAATAAAAAATGGTTTTTGTATATCTTATTACGTAGAATTGATTTTCGAGATATAAACTAAACTTCCATTTTTTGAAATGGCAATCATAGTTCATTAAAAAGCTCTTTTTTGCTGATTTCAAATATGTATGGGTTGTCCTATCTATTTTTGTTAGTTTGCTCAGGATTTACAAAATTAAAACTATGTAATTAAAAATTTATCTCTAGAAAGAATGGTGTGTGTGCCTTGGAATTGGAAAACAAATGATCTAACGACGTGTTTCGTTTGTTCTTATTAGTTGTCAAATTTAGTTCGCTGTTAATCATAATTACGATTACAATTAGGTGTTACATGTAAGTGTAAAGTTAATAACAATAGAAAATATGGTTTATTCTTCGGAAGAACAAAACGATATGATACTTTGTTTCTACATTTCTAAACGCGATGCAAATGCAGCATCTGAATTATATCTACAAACATACCTACATGAGAAGAGAGCCAGATAAAATATTATTTGCAAAACTGGAAGCAAATTTAAAACTGTATGGATCTTTTTACAAACCAAAAGAAGCCAAAAGGAATATAAATGAAGAGACGGAAGTACGTGTTTTAGCATAAAATAATTTTAAGCCGACTGCATCTGTACGGAAAATTGGACTCGAGTGTAACACATCCAGAGAAGAAGCACGGATAACTTTTGAAACAAAATAACTTTAGGCCCTATCATCATGTCGGAAATACATTGTGTTATGTTATGTTTTACTTGGGCTAGGTAGGGAATTAAAAGTCTTTGTCTTACATAACTGGTTTATTAAAATCTAGTTGGATCCTTCTGAGTCTGGTCTTAAACTAGGTACGACTGGCGATTACAAATCCCGTCCGCACAGTCTCAACCCTCGGTCTCCTACCTGGAGCTCGAACACCCCTTTTCCAGGAATCTGATCCTTCACTCCACACATTGTACCCAACAGATCTGGATAGAAGATTAAATTATGCTGGAGCTGATCTTTCTGTTTGTTGTGAATGTAGTTTCCACATTGTGTCTTCGTAGAATTCTAGAGATTCTGTCTGATGTTCCTTTGACGTATGGCAGGTGGGCTTTGGATGCTGGTTTTTCTTTTTCATCCTGTGGCTTAACTCGGCTGGGCTTAAGTGAATCATTGATGGTTTGATTCTTGAAGCCATTTTGTTGCCGAGCTTTTTGGAGTTTCTTCCTTTCTTGGTCTATGTTTTCTGGGTCCGCGAGTCGTTGAGAACGGATGACCAGAGTTTTATCACTGACCGAAGTTGTGCTGAATGATGATGTGATTCCGCGTTGAGATAGCGGTATGTATGAGTGGGTTTCCGGTACACCGTATGGCCCAGGTTTCCGTCCGATTTCTTCTTGACCAAAACATCCAGGAACGGTAGTTGGTTTTCTGATTCATTTCCATTGTGAATTTGATTTTCGGGTGGAGACTATTTAGGTGGTCCAGGAAGTTGTTAAGGTGTGCCTCTCCATGTTGCCAAATAACAAACTTGTCGTCCACATATCGTAGCCAGAGCTTGGGTTTGTGTACTGCTGTTTCTAGTGCTTTTTATTCCAGGTTTTCCAAGAATAGATTCGCTATGACTGGGGATAGTGGAGAGCCAATTGGTGCGCCTTCTATTTGCTTGTACCGTTGGTTGTTGTACAGGAAGTATGTGATCTTGAGGCAGTGTTTTGTCAATTCCATTATGTGGGCTGGTGGACCATATTTTTGTTTGATTATGTCCAGAGAATGGGAACGTTGGTAAACAGCGACACCACATCGAAACTTACTAGTAACCAGTCTGGCTCTACTTTTTCCTTCCTTAGTAAATCGACGAAATGCCTTGCGTTCTTAACGTAACATGCGGCTTCTTCGGTGTAAGGTTGTAGATGTTTTGCCAGGTATCTTGCCAGCTGTTGTAGGGGGGATCCTATTAAACTGACAATTGGCCTGAGAGCGAGTTCAGCACTGAAAAGCCACACTCACCGAAAGTGGTCTACAACCTTTCAAGTCACCAACTGAATGAAGCTGCCCAAAATGTCCTAGCTAAAGGATTTAATTTCGCAGCTGCTCCCAGCCGCCTAATTTATGGAGTTGAATCAGCCGTCCAGTACTAGACAAAACCACAGTTGAAATTATACACCAAGATGTTTCTCATGTCTTACGAACCTCCAAACCACCAAAACCAAACATATCACGCGAAGAAAACATGTTGATTGTGGGTTATTCAATATAGGGGCGGACTTTTTATAAATACATATTTCATGGTCGCGGTAGTTATGATTTCTGCTGTTCCTCATCGTTTTAATTTTTGGTATTTGCTTTACCTTCACATCAAAAAAAGTTCTTTTCAGAACTATCTTTTAACCATAATTTCTTGTTTAGGTAAGTTTCGCGAAGATCTTGACTTAGCTTTGTTAATTAACCCTACTTTACTTTTTAGAACACAAGATGACTTTTACAAATGAACAAAACGCTTTTATCTTAAAAGCACATTACCGCAGTAGCACTACTCAAGCAAATGGATCATGGAATTATTCCTTGCAATCTTGTATCGAGCAGTTTAATCAAGAATATCCTGAGGTCGTCATTTCTCGTAAAGTGTTTGCTCAGCATAGAGATAGAATAGTGGGTCGATTTGAAAATAAAAATTGTATTTGTAGGTAAGGGCAAATCCACTGGACGACCAACCGTTTTAACACAAGAGGTTATTGATTATGTTTGACAGCGTATTGAAGCAAGTCCCAATAAATCAATTCGACAATTATCCTCTCAAGTAGGTAGGTGTGTTTAATTTACCTTGTAATTTTAGTTACAAATTTTATTCATTATTTAGGTTTAGCATACAGTTCTGCCAGAAAAACTTTGGTTAAAAACTTGAGAATGTATCCATACAGAATAACAGGTACACAGCAATTGTTAGCTACCGATTATGAACGAAGAATTCAGTACTGCCATTGCTTCAACGAAAACTTGAATAATGATGATATTTTAGATGTGACATTCATGTGTGACGAGGTTGGTTCCATTTATCGGGCCAAAATTGTAGAACGTGAGCAACTGAAAACCCGCATAATTTTGTAGAATCCAGTTTGCATCCACTGAAAATTGGAGTTTGGGTAGTAATGTCAAGACGACGAATTATACAGGGTGTATCATTCATATTGCGAAAAAATTCAGGGTGAGATTCCTTGCATAAAAATAAGAATAAAAGTTCATATAAACATGTTTCCAAAAATGCCTCGTTTCCGAGATACAGGGCGTTGAATATTACGCAATTAACAATAGGACAATAATGCCATATAAACAACAATAGCAACAACAACAATAAGTTATAACAGTTGTTGAAAATGACTACCCCCAACATCAATACAGGCTTCTAATCTGCGACGCATTGATTGGCGAACACGTTCTAAAATTCCGAGTGTGTGACGAATTGTTTGACAAGCTGCTATTATACGATTTCTTAATTCCTCGAGCGTTTCAATCGGGTTCGTATAAACCAAATGTTTAAGGTGACCCCAGAGAAAAAAATCCAATTGATTTAAGTCCGGAGATCGCGTAGGCCAGGGTTGTATGCCTCCTCGACCTATCCAGCGGTTTGGGTACACAGTGTTCAAATATTCTCGAGCAACTAAACTGAAATGAGGCGGAGCTCCATCGTGCATGAAATACATTTGTAATCTTAATGGCAGTAGGACGTCTTCCAATAGCATCGGCAGCTCCTCTTCAAGAAAATTGCGATAAATTGCTCCAGTTAACCTCGCTGCTAAAAAGAATGAACCTATCAAGTGGTCTCCGACAATTCCGATCCATACATTCACTGAAAACTGATGTTGATGGCGGCCTGCTCTTATTGCATGGGGGTTCTCATCAGCCCATTGGTGATTGTTGTGGAAATTCATTATGGCTTCTCTGGAAAAAATTGCCTCATCAGTGAACAGTATTTCTGCAACGAACTGTGGATTTTCAGCAATTTTTTGTTGCATGCATCGACAAAAAGTTACTCTTGGAAGAAAATCAGTTGGTAAAAGTGCCTGCACTCGTTGAATTTGATAGGGGTATAAAAGTTGATTCTTCAGTATCCGGAAAATTGTCATATGACTGACATTTACATTTGCAGCAATCTTCCTGGTACTTGTAGTAGGATTTTCGTCAATTTCGTGGAGCACCTCTTCTTCCACTTGTACAGTTGCTGCTGTGCGAGGTCGCCCATTTTCAGCGGTAGGTTTTCGAAAACTTCTAGTTTCTCTAAGACGTTGATGCAGACGAGAAAATATCGAATGATGTGGTATTACAGGATTAGGGTATTTTTCTTCATAAAGACGCCTAGCTGCTAATGAATTACCGTTGGCAAGACCGTAACAAGAATGCATATCGCACATTTCACTATTTGCGTAATTCATTTTGAAAAACAAACCTAACAACTGTCAAATCGCTGTAAAGTAACGACTTTCATATGAAAAGTCAATGGCACTCTCGATAGAGTGATCCGACAAGTGATGATGCAGAGGAAACAAAAAAGTTTTATTTTCAATTGCATAATATTCAACACCTTATATCTCGGAAACGAGGCGTTTTAGGAAACATGTTTATATAAACTTTTATTCTTATTTTTATGCAAGGAATCTCACCCTGAATTTTTTCGCAATATTAATGATACACCCTGTATATAAGTCCAATATTTTTTAATGAGACGATCAATGCAGAACGATATCGCACCCAAATATTAGAAGTTGTTGTAAATCGGTTACATGACGATGACCTACAAACGGGATATTTCCAGCAAGATGTTGCTTAAGCTACATTAGACTATCTCCGCCAGTTTGTTAGTGACAGGTTAATCAGTAGAGATCGTTGGCCACCTCGTTCGCCCGACTTAACTCTATTGGACTTCTATCTTTTTGGTGATTTGAAAACCAACGTTTTTAGAAATCGCCCTCATACCTTACAAGAATTATAAGAAGCCTTTGTGCAAGAAATAAACAACTAGATCAGCATAAATTGCAAAAAATATTTTCCAATGTAAAAAAGATTTGATTTGTGTTTGAATG
The DNA here is from genome assembly GCA_014611495.1 of Limonius californicus. Classification (NCBI taxonomy): domain Eukaryota; kingdom Metazoa; phylum Arthropoda; class Insecta; order Coleoptera; family Elateridae; genus Limonius; species Limonius californicus. The sequence continues at coordinate 18,409 of JABXWE010000640.1, read as the reverse complement.
CCAACAGTGGGCATTTTAAACAATTGTAAAATATTGTTAAATTAAATTTGAATATTTTAATTTATTGTTAAGACGAAATTCTACGTTTATTGTGTATTAATTGTTTTAATTAAAAAGATAAAACTATTGATTAAAATCGTTATTAATAATTAATATACATCTCAGTTATTCCTATTTGAGACGGCAGTAATGAGAAATACACAGCTGACAGGTTTACCATATTTGCTACCAACATGACAATAATTTCTTATGGCGGTAAATTCAAACTAGCCTCAATCATTTACAATCACACTGCTATACCACAGAATAAATACCTATAGGTATTTATTCTGTGGCTATACACTCTTCATCTGTGCCTTTATTTTTACGCCCGATCTATGTTGTCGGAACTATTGCTACTACTTAGCCATACTTTTACCAGATACTGAACCTTGCACAAGATCAACTGCTGAATGATCCTGTATAACAATTTCACCTAGTTCACATCAAGCAAAGTGCATGCTGATTACATAACCTAGAATAATATTTGGTAAGATTCTGCAAGTTTAAAATTCACAAGGAAATTAGAATTAACAGTAAATTTGAGTATATTATTAAAACATAACCGTCCTTTGTAATACTTACAGATTAGTACATCTGATTTTAGTGTATAAAAACAGACTCATTAACATGGAGACAATATGCAATACTGATGATACCAAACCCGATGTTACTAGTGCCGCCTCGATATTAAATACATACAATCCTACATGCACTGTCTTGCATCATTCTAACGTTAAGCAAGAACCATCTGAAACTGAGTTGGGAACAAATGGTAAAGTTGTGTTGCACAGTAAAATAAATGTTAAATGGTATCTCTAAATTCACATCAAAACAGTATTTCATTAACAAAATACAATGCAAGAAAGTTTTTGTATTTTTATAATTAGATTTTTACTAAATCTTGACAAAAAGACTCACAATAAAAAATTGTGGCAGTTTTATATATGGCAAAACTGAATTAAATATAAGTTTATTTATTAACTAACAACATAATTTGGGACTCTATTTAGCATTACCTTGTTGTAACGGGTTTAGAAAGTGTGAATTAGGTAAATTGTTTATAAATATATGTTTCAGAGCAAGAGAAACAGATTCAGATAGGGGAACTAGTATCCGAAGACTCAAATTATCAAGAAACTAAATATGATTATGGTTTTTCCGTAAAGCTGGAATCTTTGCATGAAGAACTAGATATAAAAACCGAAATTCTCAATTCTAATGAAGGTTACATAACAATAAACCTTTTAACAAGATCTCAATTGAAGTGCAACATGCAACAGCAAAGTATTACAGTTGATACTGGGGAAACGTCGGACGACAAATCCCTTACCACTGCACACGGTTCTAAAGGGAAAAAGAAAATAAACAATCACATGAAAATACATACAAACAAAAAACCTTTATCTTGTACCGTATGTAATTACAGGTGCACAACGAAGGGTAATTTACAACAGATGAGAATTTGTACAGGAGAGAAACCATTCAAGTGCAATGTATGTGACTATGAAAGTGCATGGAAGAGTAGCATACAAACACATATGATAACACATACAGGAGAGAAACCTTTCAAGTGCAACGTATGTGGTTATGAAAGCGCATGGAAGAAAAACTTGCAAAATCATATGAGAATTCACACGGGAGAGAAACCGTTTAAATGTAATTTGTGTGATTATGAAAGCGCATACAGGATTGGCTTGCGAAGACATATAAGAACTCATACAGGAGAGAAGCCGTTTAAGTGTAATGTATGTGGTTATGAAAGTGCACTAAAGCACACCTTGCAAGGACATATGAGAACTCACACAGGAGAGAAACCATTCAAATGTGGTATGTGTGATTATGAAACTGCATACAAGAAGTACTTGCAAAATCATATGAGCACTCATACAGGAGAGAAGCCGTTTAAGTGCACTGTATGTGGTTATGAAAGTGCACTGAAGCACACCTTGCAAGGACATATGAGAACACACACAGGAGAGAAACCTTTCAAGTGCAATGTATGTCGCTATGAATGTGCACGAAAGGACAACTTGCAAAATCATATGAGAACTCACACAGGAGAGAAACCATACAAATGTAATATGTGTGATTATGAAAGCGCAGACAGGACTGGCTTGCGCAGACATATGAGAACTCATACAGGAGAGAAGCCGTTTAAGTGCAATATATGTGATTATGAAAGTGCACAAAAGAGTACCTTGCAAGAACATATGAGAACTCACACAGGAGAGAAACCATTCAAATGTAATGTATGTGACTACCAAAGCACACATAAGAGTAGCTTGCGAAGTCATATGAACACTCATACAGGAGAGAAACCTTTCAAGTGTGTTAATTGTGATTATGAAAGTGCATGGAAGCTTAACTTGCAACAACATATTATAAGAACTCATGCAGGAAAGAAAGAAATTGTTTGTATGTAATTCTATGCAGTTCTTTTGAAAATGTATATTCAATAGTATTTGTAAGATTTTGCACGTGCCTGTAATAATGTTTATAAAGCAATCTTAATAGTTACTTGTATTTGTTTTAAACTAACTAATCCTATAATCCAGCAGTGTTCTAATACAATAAATACTTTATGAGGAATTCGATGAGTAAGAGTTATTCAGGGGCGATTAAAAATTTTATTGTATTTGCACTTAATTACACTGAATGCCTTCTACATTTATTTATTTTATTTTGCCAGGTTCAGCTTATGAGTCGTCTTAGTTTTACAATGTATTACACACATCTGTACCACAAAATTCAAGTTTCTTATTACTTATAGTAAATTTATCAGTTTCTAAATTGAAGTACACCCCATAGAACGATAACCGCGAGGCTGAGAGGTCAAGTTTGAACTTTCTATACAAGTAATAACCAAAATAAATAAATATTCTTTAAAGTAATAAGAATAGTTCTATATAATTAGCAGCTAAAAATGCAATCAACCAGTGGTGGACTGTATGTATCCCAAACACAACAAATACCTAGCCAAAATTATTATTACAACCAAAATTATATACCTACATATGAGCAACAACCAACGGTCGATATAATGCAATCCCAATTCTCACAACAATTACAGCCACTCCTTATGCAATCCCAACCTATGATATATACAATGGGATCACAGATAACACCAACACAACCCGCATACTTACCTCAGACAGCAATCCAGTCGCTGGATCCAACGCAGTCACAGCCTGGTTTTTATACAGCCGTTACACATTCAACACCCATGCTTTCAGGATTCACACACATGCAATCACAACACCCAGAAGAACCGGTGAGTTCATCTAAAAATTATAATTTTGAAACTGATATCATAAAAATAAACTGCTTACTAAATCAAATAACTCAAGCACCGGATTCGCAAGCATTCATAGACTGTCTGTATAAAAACGGGGATACAAAACAAGCTAGTAATAACGAGGATACCCACTCACATGTAAGCCAAGAAGAAGTAATTATTAAAATAAACGACTTACGAGAAGTGCGTACAAGGAAAAAAAAGAGAGATTCTAAAAGTAGCCCAGAGTTGTAGACAAGAAGCGTGAGACCCAAAACAAACCTACATTTACAAAATAGATTCCAAAGTTTAGCATCCACCGACAGCACAAAAGAGGACCAGACTAAGAAGGCAGACGTACCACCGCCCTTCATTCTTCACCACGTCGCAAATGTAGCCCCTCTTCTAGCACTAATTGATGGCAGAATAAAAAAAAACCGATTATCACTATCAGTCTATGTTTGGCGATAAATAATTGAAACCCTATCCAAGGAAATTACCCACCTTAGAGAGCAGATTACCGAGCCTAATGGATCAAATTAAAATAGCTACGTGGAATGCAAATGGCCTGACGCAGCATCGTCAAGAAGTGGAAGCATTTATTAAGACAAACTCTCTGAAGCGTACTTTACGGAATGCATATATTTTAACATTCCTGGCTACAGGATTTCTGATGCCAAACATCCGGGAGGTAACGCTAGGGGAGGTACTCCAGTAATCATCAGACAATGTATAAAACATCATGAATTTAACAAGTATGATAAAGAGTACCTACAAGCAACAACCGTGATAGTACAGGAGGGGAGTGGGCCACTGGCTGTGTCCGCCGCGTACTACGATGTAGAGATGTAGAGCTAATAAAGAAGGGTTTACGGAATACTTTCAGGTCTTGGGAGCAAGATTTATCTCCGGTGTTAATGAAAACCATTTCAATCACATATCTACCATCAGAGAAAGAAGGAACAACCTGCCATTGACCCAAAGAAAATAGCCAGTCGCATTGTCAACCTTTCAAAGGCTACGCCCGATAAGGAGCATACCCGAAGAATTCAGGCCCGACTTAAACAAACGGTTAAGACAACCCTCCCCCTACAAGAATTTTCAAGGCCCTTCTCACTGCTTGAAGTGGAGCAAGCCATAGCAAAATTTAAGTTGAGGAAAGCCGCCGGTGAAGACCAAATTTTCCCGGAATTCCTGAAAAAATGTGGCCCAAACATTCGACAGTGGCTCACAAATTTCTACAACAATATACTTACTGGAAACAGGGATCTTACCGCCTCTTTTCAAGAAAGCTAACGTTATAGCTATACAAAAACCCGGTAAACCTACAGATCGACCCGACAGCTACAGGCCAATAGCTTTACTGAGTGCCTCATACAAGGTCCTTGAGCGACTAATGAGCAATAGGATAGCACAAACAATTAATGGAATTGTCCCTCCAGAGCAAACAGGTTTCAGACCAGGCCAAAGCTGTGCCGACCAGGAGCTGGCACTAACCACCTACGTAGAATGTGGCTTCCAAAATCGTTTAAAAATATCTACGTCATTCATAGACCTCTCGTCAGCCTACGACACAGTGTGGAGGAAGGACCTACTTTATAAATTAATCAACATCATACCATGCATTAAGATCTACAACCTTATCAGTAATATGTTAAGGGATAGACTCTTTCGGATTAACCTAAATGGAAGAACCAGTAAATTATGACATTTGAACAACGGACTGCCTCAGGGTTCGGTGTTTTAGTCCCGCTTCTTTTTAATCTCTACATCCACGAACTCCCACATACAACATCCAGTAAATTCGTATACGCTGATGATATAGCTCTCGCAATGCAAAGCCATTATTTCACAACGCCTGAGCACATACTCTCGCAAGACCTCGAAATCCTAGGAAAATATTTTAAAAGAAAGAGGAGACTGAAACCTAACCCCTCCAAAACCGAAGTCACATGTTTTCGCTTGAACAATAAACAATCAAATGAAACCTTAGAGGTCAACTTCAATGGTGCCATACTGAGCCACAACCCGTACCCTAAATATCTAGGGGTCACTTTAGACAGATCGCTCACCTATAAACAACACCTTGATAAAACGGCTGCTAAAGTCTAAACGAGAAATAATATAGATAAACTAGCAGGGACTACATGGGGTGCATCAGCGGATAGTATCAGAACGGCTACCATTGCAACGGTCTTTTCAGTTACAGAATACTGTGCACCGGTATGGCTAAACAGCGACCATACTAAAAAACTTGATGCCCAACTAAACTCTACCATGAGAATGATTATTGGGGCAATTAGACCTACTCCCACTGAATGGTTGCCAATACTAAGTCATATTGCTCCACCAGCCTTACGCCGCCGCCAAGCTCTGCAAAACCTAGGCTAAAACTTAGCAAAAAATGGGACCTTACTTATCCACGGCGACCTAAACAACCTCCCGCGTAATAAACTAAAATCAAAACATGCACCATACACGCTCATAAACACCAACTTTGACCTGAAACAAGAATGGAAGCAACAATGGGAGAGCTCAGAGTGCAACCAAAACTTATTACACCTAGGACCAGCATATAAACCAACCGGCTTCTACCTACCCCGCCCTGTCTGGACCAAATTAAACAAAATCCGAACTGGTCATGGTAGATCTGCTAGTGCTCTACATAAGTGGGGGTTCACCGACGATGCAAGATGCGAATGCGGACAAGAAACGCAAACAATGCAGCACATTATCTCAGAGTGCCCAATATACAGCTTTAGCGGCACCGCGGAGGACATAAATACGTTAACAACAGCAGCCATGGAGTGGTTACAAGGACTGCAATTAAATATATAATATCTATATAAAAGCTAATCAATATTATTGTTATCATACCATCATCTTTTTAAATTGAATTGTAATTATAAAGTACCTTCCTTCTCATACGAAATATATACAGTGAAATTCCCCTTAGCGGACACCCCTCTTACACGGACACCTTCCTTGGACGGACAGTTTCTCATGGTCCCGACCGACTCTCATATAATTTGCATTGTGTCAACTTCCTCTTGGACGGACAATATTCTTTTGAACGGACGCGGACAAAAGAAAATGTTATCTTAAACGGACAAAAAACAAAATAAAAAATAAACGCCTTGGCTCATTTTTCTGCCACAAGTGTCGCTCTTGCATTTCTCAATTGCGCCGCGCGCCAACTTCGGTGCCTGCCTTCACTGAGGGACTTCCCCGAGTAAACCGGGGATTTACCGTTCTCATACACGCGGGGATTCAATATTAGTCTGACGTCTATGACGGAAAAGACACAGTGGGCGACACATTCATTGTAGAAATGGCTCCAAATAGAAAAATTCGCACGCTTAAACAAAAAATTGAGATTGTTGAAGTTCACAATAAGGAAAAGTTAAGTTTAAGGAATTTATTCAAGTTTTTTAATATCAGAAAAACACAAGCTGCTGTTATAATTAAATATAAAGAAATCCTTCTAAACAAGTAGATGTCGAACAGCAATTTGGATGAAAAAAGAAGCTTTTTGACGGGCGATGGTACCAAAATTGACAAGTTGTGTTATCATTGGTTTATAGCAGCTCACCATAAGGGTACCTTTGACAGGTATGCACATGTATTTTTTTAGATAAGGTTTTCTGGTACAATCTGTAGTGCGTTGATGTTCTTTTAATATAAATTCTAAGTTTACAATTTTGCATTGTGCAAATATGGCGGGAGAAAAAGAAAAACTCTTAGTCATTGGCAAGGCAGCTAATGCCAGAGCTTTAAAAAATATTAACATAAATAACTTGCCTGTAACCTGGAAATACAATAAGAAAGCTTGGATGACAGGACAAATTATGACGAGTGATTGCAAGACCTAGATTGGAAAATGAAAAAAAAACAGTTTGTTATTTTTAGACAATGCGGGATCTCATCCAAAAGACGTCCGATTAAAAAATATAAAAATCTTGTTTCTGCCCCCTAATTGTACATCAACTTGTCAACCACTACACCAGGGGATTATAAAAAATTTCAAAACTTATTACCGAAGTGTAATACTAAAATACCTGCTAGTAAACATTGAAACTACTGGTACAGCTTTTGAGTTAATTAAGAAAATTACGCCATTGGATGCAAAAACCGCTTGGGACCAAGTAATCAAGGAAACAGTTAAAAATTGCTTCCATAAAGCAGGATTTAAACATGAAAATATGCAAAGTGAATGCCAGTTAACTGAGGCTGTTACAGCTGATCCAAAAGATGACTTACCGCTTAACGTACTTGCAGATATCCTCAACATTATTTTTGAATTTTTGAATATTATGAATTTGTTGGAATTGACTGATAATCAAAACCTTAATAATTTTTTAAACATAGATGAAAATTTGTATGTTGAAGATCCAGACTCAGGACTAGAAATTGAAAATCCAGTTGAAATACAAGAACTTGCCGAAGATTCTGATGTCGATGAGGTTCCAGTACCAACAGAGGCTATCCCAAATTATGGTGACGCTATTACCCTAACCAATCAGCTTAAACGTTTTACCGAAGATCACGGAGATACAGAGTCTTTGTCGCTTCTTTCCAAATTAGAAATACGATTTCTGGACGCCATTTTAAAGAAAAAGAGGAGACAAACAACAATATACGAATGTTTGCGTTATTAAAGTGACATTTCATTTCATTTTATGTATTACTATATTCTATTATATTTTGTATGTAATTGTAAGGTAACAAATCTTATTTTTCCTTAAGTTTTAAGTTTTTTGTTTATTTTAAAAACAGCGATTTTAAACTTTTGAATTTTATTTAAGAATTCCTGGGCCGTATCATTTGTTTGTTTAATTACCATAAGGTTTCTTAAAAGTGATTCTTCTAATCTTTGATCAGCGAAAGAATTTTGTAATATGATTTTTAGTGCTTGCCAAGATGGAATTTCTCTACCGGCTAGTAGGTATGTATTAATGAAGCTTGATGTGTACATTTACCTCTAAGTGAAGTTAATATAAGATCCTTTAAAAATTGATCTTGGTCATTTAAGGCGAACTGATTTATTAATAATACTGCTGAACGGATATATTCCGATACTTTGCTGATTTAGTTCGTAATGAATTTGAGTGTTTCTCACAAACAACTCGGCGTTTGATATCATTCACTTTGTTATGGAACACATATAGTTTTCTTATTTGTACTTGTGATGCGTTACTCCAAGTCGGAGTTCAACTTACGGTTGATATGATAGCCCCAGGAAAGTCTTCTGTCCAGATAAACGCCCAGATATTTAACCGCACTATCCGCAGCATTCCACTCAATACTTTTTTTATTAATTTTTAGTTGATTTGGCGCTTCATATCGCCTTACCATGAAAACGTTGGCGTCTGTTTTGTTTACATTAATTGGGAAACCCCATTTTTCGAACCACTTTAGTAATTGATTGGTGCCTGCTTGCAATTTGGTAACAGTGTAGATTTTTTTTTAGACAATTTAAAATAGTTCATATGAAGCGAGGTGCATGCTGATTAAATAACCTAAAATAATATTTGGTAAGATTCTGCGAATTTAAAATTCACAAAGTAATTATTGTTAACAGTATATTTGAGTAATACTAGTAAAACATAACCGTCCTTTGTAATATTTACAGTTTAATACTTCTGATTTTAGTGTATAAAAACAGACACATTAACATGGAGACAATATCCAATACTGTTGATACCAAACCCGATGTTACTAGTGCCGCTTCGATATTAAATACTTACAATCCTACATCATATGTCTGGGATCATGCCAAAATTAAACAAGAACAAAAACAGTTGGGGACAAACGGTAAATTTGTGTTACGCAGTAAAATAAATGCTAACTTAAATGGTATCTGTAAATTCACATCAAAAGAGTATTTCATTATCAAAATACAAAACAAGAAAGTTTTTGTATTTTTATAAGTTGATATTTATCAAATCACGACATATAGTGGCAGTTTTACATACGGCATAGCTTAATTAAATATAAGTTTTTATTTATTAACTAACGGCATACTTTGATATTCTATTTAACATTACCTTGTTGTAGCGGCTTTAGAAAGTGAATTAGGTAAATTGTTTATAAATATATGTTTACGTGTTTCAGAGCAAGAGAAACAGATTCAGACAGAGGAATTAGGATCTGAAGACTCAGATTTTCAAGAAACTAAATATGATTATGGTTTTTCCGTAAAGCTGGAATTGTTGCATGAAGAACTAGATATTAAAACCGAAATTCTCAATTCTAGTGAAGATTACATAACAGTAGACCTTTTAACAAAAAATCAGTTGAAGTGCAACATGCAACAGCAAAGTATTACAGTTGATAGTAGGGAAACGTCAGACAAATCCGTTACAAATGCACATGGTTCTAATGAGAAAAAGAAAATAAATACAGACAAAAAGTCTTTATCTTATACTGTATGTGATTACAGCTGCACAACGAAGGGTAATTTACAACAACAGATGAGAACTCGTACAGGAACGAAACCATTCGAGTGCAATAAATGTGACTTTGAAAGTGTAGACAAGATTAGGTTGCAAAGACATATGAGAACTCATACTGAACAAAAATGTTTCAAGTGTGATAAGTGTGATTATGAAAGTGCTTTCAAGCAAAACTTGCAACGGCATATGACAACACATACAGGAGAGAAGCAAAGACATATGAGCATTCACACAGAAGAGAAACCCTTCAAGTGCAATGTGTGTAACTATGGAAGCACACAGAAAGATCACTTGCGAATTCATATGAGAACACATACAGGAGAGAAACCTTTCCAGTGCAATGAATGTGACTATAAAGGTGCACAAAAGAGTAACTTACGAAGTCATATGAGAACTCATACAAGACAAAAAGGTTTCAAGTGTGATAAATGTGATTATGAAAGTGCATGCAAGCAAAACTTGCAACGGCATATGACTACACATATGGGAGAGAAGCCTTTCAAGTGCAAATTATGTAACTATGAAAGTTCAGAGAAGATTAGGTTGCAAAGACATATGAGCATTCACACAGGAGAGAAACCCTTCAAGTGCAATGTATGTAATTATGAAAGCACACAGAAAGGTCACTTCCAAAATCACATGAGAACACATACAGGAGAGAAACCTTTCCAGTGCAATGAATGTGACTATAAAGGTGCACAAAAGAGTAACTTACGAAGTCACATGAGAACTCATACAGGAGAGAAACCATTCAAATGTAATATGTGTGACTTTGAATGCGCAGACATGAGTAGTTTGCGAAGACATATGAGAACCCATACAGGAGAGAAGCCATTTAAGTGCAGTGTATGTGGTTATGAAAGTGCACTGAAGAGTAGCTTACAAATACACATGAGAACACATACAGGGGAGAAACCTTTCCAGTGCAATGAATGTGACTATAAAGGTACACAAAGGAGTAACTTACGAAATCATATGAGAACTCACACAGGAGAGAAACCATTCAACTGTAATAAGTGCGATTATGAAACCGCAGACAGGACTTGCTTGCAAAGACATATGAGAACTCATACAAGACAGAAACCGTTAAATTGCGATAAATGTGACTATGAAAGTACATTCCAGCAAAACTTGTAAAGCCTTTTGTGCTAAGAGAGGCTTTGAAAGTGCATTGATGAATAACTTGCATCACGAAATAAGGTTACATACACAAAATAAGGGAACAGTTTGAATACAAAATTGGATGATTATCTGATTATCAATGAGGTACAAGTTTAAATGATAGGATAATAATTATTAGGTATAAACATTTTGAAGCTTTTAGCATGTTATAAACTAACTAACCCTATGTCTGTATAGTTTTATAATACTGTAAGTAAATTCTGTAAGCATTATATAACACATTTTCAGGAGAGATAATATAAGGGTATTTTTGTACTTATATGTGATTGCAGTGGATGTTTTTTACATTTATTTATTTTAATATACCAAAACCAGTTTATTTGCATATTGTTCTCGCATTGTACTGATTACTAATGAATAATTTATTTGCGATCATTTTGACAGCTGATAAAAGCTCAAAGTCATTTAACTGTAACCAAACTGATTAGTAGAACTAAGAAGAGACACTGCCTTCAAAACAGGAAACTCGTATTTCAGAATCCAATTGTCCAGAGATTTAGAAAAATAATTGTAAATTGTATGGATTATAGAATGTTCTAAGAAATTCAATTAAATATTAATAATATTAAGACTCCCAATGTTTGAATTGCTTGATAAATATGGACAGAATTTATATAACTTCTTTCTAAATTTTTAATCAAAAGTGTTGCAGAAGCTGCCGTAAGCTATTGTAGTTATTTGTCTATGTCTAATAATTAACGATATTCGGTAAAAATAAAGAATTATGTAAAATAACAGCTGGATAGATTTAAGTTGGTGCATATTTCACAGCTCTTGATTTCATACATTTCTAAAGACTTTATAAGTAAGCATATAATATAAATACTGTTGAAATCGTTTACATTGTTAATAAAGACTTTAAAAATTGCGTGAATTATAATGTTAAAAATTTTCTTTACATTGATTATTGAATAAAATATTTGACAGGCGCAGTTACGGTCAAAGCCGCCCCTGTCTAGCTGTGATTTACTTCCGAATTTAATATATACAAACAACAAAAGCAATCTATCTCACTTAAGCTGAGCTCAGGTAGAACGAGACGCAGCCTTTAATGAGTATATATAAAGTAAATGTTTAGGCATGCATTGTATACTGTATTAAATTCCATTTACTGCGATCGCTCGTCCTGAAAACAAGGAGCAAATATCCTAGTAATATTTTTTGAATGTGAAAATTTTTTGTTGGTAGTAAATGGGGCATTTTATGTTTTAACAATGTAATTGTTGATATGTTACCTGTATATTAGGTTTATTGGATATAACGAGCAAATGATTGCAATTCCAAAATAATGCAATTACAATAAGATAATTGGATTGCATATTAATATCCAAGTTATTACACTAATTAACTTCTGTTTTTTTTTGCATACTATTGTTTATTAGTATTACTGTCAAAAGATTATTGCGGGGTATCACTTTCAGTCTGTAATTTTACATTCTACTAATTATGTTCTCAGTAACAGCACTTAAACGCAGCGTTTAGTCAAAAACAGTGATTCTCAACCTGAAGGAGGCGCCCCCTTCGGGGAGCGAGAAGTACCTATAGAAGGATTCGAAGAAAGTGAAGAAAACTGAAATCAAAAGGAAAACTAAAAGTGTACTTCGTTGACACAAAAACAATATAAAAACAAAAACATAAAATACAATCTGAAAATAAAACAATAAAATTTATTGAATACAGTAGTTACGTTTACAGAAGCATACAAAAAAATGTTTTTTTTTTCTGGCATTTTAGCTATTTTTATCATGTTTGACGTATTAACGGTTAATTCTTGCCTAATGTTTCGAAAAGTGTACAAACAGAAATGAAAAAAATTTTAGTTTATGTGATTTTCATGCTGAAGTCGCCTAATGTCTATGTAAAATTAATAATAGGACAAATAAATGTGGTAGTTCATCTAAAAAAGAAAGCAGAGTGCTACTGCATTGCCAGCTGAATCTGTTCGTAAAGATTCATTGGATATGTCAACAAAGAAAAGAGAAAGATACAAACCCTAATGTAAGGGATTTTTTATACATGTATAACTTGTCAAAAATATAAAGTTTCTGCATGCTTAAATAAGAAAAACAATTGTTTTGTTGCTTTTCATAATTCATAATATGCAGTTTTAGATAATGTACATTAGTTCATTATCCCTTTCATTACGGGTGACGTACATGAATTAATTTTCGAATTAATATTTATTTAAAAAAAATTATTTTTAATAAACAATAATCGGAGTTACAGAAAATAAAATAAAGAGATCTTAATGTAGGGAAGTTGAAAGTCTAACTAACTTTAATCTATCATATGCAGAAGCGCATCTGCACTTCTTAACTTTTGCTAAAGGTACATAATATTCTAGGAAGCGAGGTAAAAGGCATCTCATTTAAGTTTACTAAGGTTACATAATTCTTCCCTTCTTAAAAATGGAAAATACAAGGAAAATTACAGTTTTCACTTATTTTTACGGAACAATTTCTGTTGGTTTTAAATTTGGTGATTTTTTCTTACATACATTTGGAACATAAGAAGCATAGCAGGAAAGGAACATGAAGTAGATGAAGAATTTAACAAGGCAAAACTGGATATACTGGGAATAACGGAGACCAAAAAGAAAGAGCAGGGAGAGGAAACATTAGATAGTGGAAATATACTAATATACGCGGGAGTTGAACAAAACCTGAGAGCAAGAGAGGGAGTGGGCTGCATAGTAAAAAAAGAAATGCATAAACACATTAAAAATTGGGTAGCCATTTCAGAAAGAATACTTAAGATAGAATTGCAACCAGAAAAAGCAACCAAAACAATGATAGTAGTAGCTTACGGCCAGGAGAAGATGAAAGAGTACAACTAAAAGATAAGTTCTGGGAGCAACTATCAGAAGTAGCAGAAAATATAATTGGAAGATTACTCATAGTGGGTGACCTAAACGCAAGAATAGGAAAAAAGGATGAAAAAACAGAAGAGACAATAGGAACACACAGAGAGGAAATAAGAAATAATAACCGAAGATGATTAATTGAATTCTGCTTAATTAATAATCTAATCGTAACAAACACGTTCTACGAGCATAAAGACATACACAAGTATACTAGGGAAGTAAAGAGCAGAAAGGAGAAATCGATTATTGATCATGTAATAATAAATAGAAAATACAGAATCGAAATCCAAGATACAAGAGTAAGAAGAGGAGCTGAACTGTATACGGATCACTATCTGGTCGTAACTTAAATGAAAACAGAAATAGAAACAAAGACCACAAAAAGACAGTGAAAATGGACATACAGAAAAAGAAAAAAATAAGAACGTACAAGTTGAGAGAAGAAGAAACAGCAAATAAATATAAAGAAGAGATAAAAAGAAATGGGAAAAATAAGGCGAGAGGCAAAAAATCACAGTATAGAAGAACTCTGGACTCAATTAAAGAAACAATAGTAAACACAGCCAAAATAACTTGTGGAGTAACAATCTGCGACAAAATCAAAAAGAAAACGCACTGGTGGAACGACGAGTTAAAAGCGGAAACAAAGATAAAGAAAATAGAATGGGGAAAATACCTAAAAAGCCAAACCAAAGAGAAATACGCAGAATATAAAGAACAGAGAACAAGAGTCAAGGAACTGGTAAAGAGAGCGAAACGAAAATCATGGGAGGAATGTGGCGAGAAGATAGAAAAGGACAGGGTAGATAATCAGAAACTATTCTATAAAATTCTGAAAACGATGAGAAAGGGTAAAGAAAACAAAACCCAATACATTACATCGAAGGAAGGCAGAACTTTAACGGAAATATTTCGAGGAATTGCTAAACGCAGCCCAAACAGACAACCAGGATAAGGTAGAGGAAAATGTAGAAGGGGAGGAGGAGGGCAATGAACAAGAAGAAGAATACAGTTCAAATGAAATAATAGAAGCCGTAAAGATGCTCAAGAGAGGCAAAGCGGCGGGACATGATGGTATAACCTCGGAAATGCTGAAAATACTAGGGAATAATGGAATTGGGATGCTAAAAATACTGATGAATAAAATTTCGAAGGAGTCCACAATACCAACAGAGTGGGAACTGGGAGAAATGTATTTAAAATATATGAGAGACTACTAGACAATAGACTGAAAACAATAATAGAGAAGCAAATGGAGGAGTCGCAAAGTGGATTCAGAAAGGGGAGAGGAATCCAGGACCACATATTTACGATAAAGCAATTGATAGAAAAACATTTCAATAATGATATATATGGGGCGTTTATTGACCTCCAGAAAGCTTTCGACAGTGTACCGCGAGAAATGTTTTGGGACAGCCTGAAGAAAAGAGGAATCGGGAATAGATTGAAGAAAAATGCAGCAAGCTTGTACAAAAACACCCGGAATTATGTGAGGGCAAACAACTCAGAGTCGGAAGAATTTGTGACAAAAGAAGGAGTGAGACAGGGAGGAGTCCTGAGTCCAACACTCTTCAACATTATACTAGATGACGTAGCAAAAAAAGTTAAAGGACACATCAAGAAGTTATACCTAGGATATAGATTGTTACGGGCCAATCGAGCTTTTCCGACGACCCGTAACCAGATAGATGGAAAAAGGTCTACAGCTTATCTCAAAGGAGTAGGGGGAGTTCGTGAAAATCGCTTATGGGAGAAAATCTTTAGTTGTGTACAGGGTAAGTCAAAATTAGTGGGCGCCACCTTCCAAATCCAGCTGATTGTAGGTCCTCGTGGGAGGCCGAGAAGCGAACAGCCTACGGGAATGGAACCTACCTTTATTGTCCGTCTCCTATATATATTTGGAGCTTGCAAAATTTTTACACAAACAAATACAGAGTACACAAAAATAAAAGAGGCAGTAAATTTTAAAACACATATAATGGAATTATTGAAATGGCGATAGAAAAAGAAAAGACAGCAAGTGGCATTTTTACGAGTTTACAAATAAAATCTGAACGTTCAAGAAACAAAACTCGTCGCCATTAACGCAGAATATTTAGGAGAATTCAATGAATCTGTGTGGCCAATGGCGTAGAGTTTACAGGAAAAATAGGTTAGGTTGCATAAAACAAGTTCAATATCGCGAAATACTGCAAGTTTGCGCGATAGAAAAAAAAAGGTTTATTTTACACTGCACAAAAAAACTAGTTCCTTACCTTGAACTTCGGAGGAGGCAGGCACAATTCCGGGATGGTCGATTTTCAAATGCAGGTACGGTCGAGAAAGGGGTATTTTTCCGGTCCGGGAAAATGTAGAAGGCCCCAGGAAACCAGGGGGGAACGAAACATGGGTCGATACGCTCCTGGGAAGCAGATTAATCCCAACAATCACCTTTTCACGGGTTCCAACGCTTTTTATCCAAATAAATCGAGATAAGAAACAATCACAATTGATTGTTCTGTAATCAGGCAACACTGTTAAAACTGCTATTAATCCGGCTTAACTTTGTCGAAATGATACTAATTGCCTAAAGCAATATTCGGTACGATACTTCATTTAACAGGTGCCGCGAAAGATAACCCGCTCTACGTGACGTTAGTCTCAGACCCAAGCTCGCTGGCCACTGACTAAAAAAATGCAACAGGAATCTGCACTCGCCCCCCAAAATTGCACAATATTTCGACATGTGATGAAAAGTTCTAGAATAAGGGACACGTGTGACTTCGGGAGACGTTCGAAAAACAATTTTTGAATGCTAGCACTGTTTGACAAAAGTGTTTCTACAAATTCCGTCTGCACAGTGAAAAACATCCCACAAAGAAAAGCCTTGAACAAATCTGGGACTCCCTTGTCATAAATTATTTCAGGACGGAAAACACCAACAAATTCAACAATGCTCAATTCTTCAAAGACGCAATGTAACCAAAACTGCATCCAATATACAAACGGCAATTAAAATAGCGTTATTAATTCTTACGAAGCGGCAAACAAATTACGGAATTAATTCATATAAAGTGGCGAATTCTAAAAGAGCATCACAAGATATCTGGAACCAATATACATAACAGAGTGCGCGTTTGCAGATGACTTGATGATATGGGCCAAAAACGCAGAGGATATACAAGAAAACTTAGAAACATGGAATAGATCACTACAAAAACGCAACCTACAGATAAATACTAAAAAGACGAAAATAATGGTAATCGGAAAGAACACTATACAAACATAGATCCAACTTAATGAACAAGAGATAGAACAAGTAGACAGCTTCAAATATCTGGGAGTGACAATACAGAAAGATGGGCAAAATGAAGCTGACTAAAATAATAGAATAGCGAGTGCCAACAAAGTGTACAACGCCCTAAGTAATACCTTTGTCAGGAAAAAGGAAGTAAGCAAAAAGACAAACTAACAGTTTATAACACGATCTTTAAACCAATATTAACGTTCGGGAGTGAAAGCTGGTCGCTTACTAAACAACAAGAGAGCAAAATACAAGCAAGTGAAATGAAGTACCTGAGAGGAATCATGGGAGTAACAAAAAGAGACAGACTAAGAAACGTAGAAATAAGGAAACAGTTATAGGTAGAGCCAGTAAAGAACACCATAGAAAGACAACAGCTGCGATGGTTCGGTCACCTAAACCGAATGGAAAACAACAGGCAAACCAAAGCAAACATAAAGAGAACAAGAGGTAGGCCAAGGAGAAGATGGGACGAGACGATAGCGGAGATACTGAAGAAGAGAAACCGAAGCTGGCAGGAGGATAAAGTGCTAGCACAAAATAAAAAAGAATGGGCAAAGTTTGTACATAATTACAATGATTAAAAATTAAGTGCGCAGAAAATACAAGAATAGTAGGAAACACAGGAGTGAAGTAAAGAGTTCAGTTTAAGTTGTAAAGTGTGGAACAAAAATTGGTGTTATTTGGTGCAAAGTTAAGTTTAAAAATGTCTAGAGTGTGCATTGATTTAGAATAGTAATTTAATTTAATTTTATTTTATATAGATAATGTATCTTCAGAATATAATTGGTTATAATAGAGATGTAAAACACCCTACACTGAAAGGTAAAAAGGGATCAGATTATATATATTGTGATGATATTTTAGTTAATAACGTATTTTCTTTCCTCTCATTACCTTTTTAAATTTTAGTTGATCTGTTGTTCAATGTTTGGCACATCGAAGGACGCGAATAAGGGATATTGATTTATCCATTTAATAAACGTTGGCCTAGATCGTTGGATATATTCGATTGGGCCAAACATGAGGGTTGTCGGGGTGATGGGTAAACAGTTTTGTAAAAAGTTAATAAAAAGTATCACAATAATCTGGACGGGAAAAATAAATTTCAAATTAGCCATTATCTGTATTAATTTGGAACAGAACATGTTTTAGATGTCTGTAACTTAAAAACCTATTAAATAATTGGAATTAAATGTAAGTGGTAACTTTTATTTGGAGCATACCTATTGAATGACAGCGAGCTTCGGTATGTACTGAAATCTACGAGCTACCCAGAAAACGGAGATAAATTGTTATTGACCTAGTCG
>JABXWE010000638.1:0-47035 GCA_014611495.1 Limonius californicus | reverse complement strand
ATTTTCGTACTGATAGATCAGGGTGACGTCTTAAAAATGATGTTAGCCAAACGTAACCTGCTTTGCCACTTGTTTTATCAAATTTGTGTCTAATATCTTCTCGGCCAAAGCGTATGCCATTAAACGCACTGCATCTCTGGTAGGTGCAAAACCGAATTTGTGAAGTTTTTTTATATGTGATGCTAGTTTTGTTTCTGCAATGCCACCCAAGCTCGATGACGGACCAAGACGATTTTGCTTCGTAAAGTTTCGGTCTCTTTTCCTCCGTTTTAATGTAGTTGCAGGTATTTCAAAATTTCTCGCCGCTTCGTTCACCCCCATGGTACCATCTTCGACTGCTCTTAAGGCATTTTGTAGTGCCTCAGACGTCCACTTTCCTCTTTCTACAGTATCTTTTCTAGTATAAAAATTTGGCATGTTGTCTGAAAAATAATGTTAGCTATTACCTATAGGTAACTTTTTTGTTGTATGTTTATTTATAATATTTCGTGTAAATTTTAAATTAAGCTTGTTTTGCCCACGAATTCTTGTTAACCTGGGTTTACTATGTGATAAACGCATATTAAATCCGGTCCAATTATCCTTTAAAAAATAGATCCTTCTATCCTAAATGTGGAGGAGGGATGGACCACAGAACTGTAGCTTGTTAACAACGAAAAGCAACGTATTGTGAGGTTAGGTACACGTGCACACTATTTAGTTGTCTGACAGTGAAATTGTTATTACAGAATACCTGTTACAGGTGATATGGTCGAATAATATGTTTATAGGGAGAAAATTTTCAGCTGTGTGAATAAAAATAAACCTCTATAACTTACTTATTTGTGAATAAATCAGAGCGATGTCACAATACACTTTGCTATACCGACACTGTAAATCGTCTAATGCAACATCTTGTGCCATCTGTTACACGGAAACCAAAATTTTAACGCCGGCCCGACTCTCCTCTTGGTCCAACTCTCCTAGACTTACCCTATATTAAAATACTTTGGTCCTCCGTTTTAATTTCTTCCGTACTCGATAGTGCAATTGCAACTTCAAACCTTTGCTCGATTATATCGATATCGTCTAATAAGGTGAAATCCTCGAAATCTACAAGAAATTGTGTTAACTCAAAGTGTTCTACTTTTTCTGAATTTAGTTTAATTATATATAATAATTTCGTTTTTTTCCGATTCCAAAACCTGTCTAACTTCAATGTGATAATTACCACCATTCATTTGCCTATATTGGCCAAATCTAGCTTCTAAAGCATCCGTTTGAAATTTACCGAGAATTATATACTGGAAATGTAATGTTTCTAATAAATATGTACATAAAGAAATCAATGCAGCAGAAGTGTGTCTAAGAGCTGTTTGAGTTTAGTTAGACAGTTTTCCGTTGCGACTTTTTTTAGCTTCATTTAAAACTTCTAACGCATCCCACTGGTCTAACCATAAAATGAAATTTTCTAAAAATTTTAAATTAGAATCGCTGACATTTGATATCGGATTTCGGTATGAATCATTTTTGATAATACCACTAAATCTTCGCTTGCAATTTACAACTTTCCACCAGTTGATATCATTTCTAGAAAACAAATAGTTCCGTTTACTTGGCTTAGGTGTTTCACATTTTCAATGTTTTTTAATGCACCAATGTTTTTCTCATCAAATAATTTTAGACATAGGTTTACATTGTCTTTCTAGCGATGTAGGATTAACAACTTTTTTGACAGCGCTGGGGCCATTTTAATTATACTGTTTTGTTCGGAATAATATAATTTTTTTAAATCACAAATAATGCAAACAGATTTATATGGTTCGCATACACCAAATGAAGGGATTACAAAAGTTTGCTGAACATCTTTTTGGTTTAACCAATTATTTCTTACGCACTTCAATAAATGAACCGTGTCAAAAAGGAAAAATATATTGGAATTCGTATTATAAGGATTTACAATACTAATGTTTAATTTTCCTCCGCACATTTTTTCGAAAGTAAGTCTATTTAACCTATTATTGCCGGATATTACCGTGACAATTTCATAACCGATTTCTGTCAGCGTTTTAATTACAAGTTGTAACAATTCAAAGAGGTAATCGGAAGTTATATTTTTAACAGGAAATAGCCCCAAAACATCTTTATTTTTTGAAAGTAATGATGTTATCATGAACGTCTGTATGGTAGATGCTGGGCAATCATTAAAACTCACCCCTTCAAGTTTTCCCGCTTTGTAGGTGATACCCGGGGCAGTTAAGGCCCACGGAAACTCACTGGATATTCTTTATACCCGGGGCAGTTAAGGCCCACGGAAACTTACTGGATATTCTATGTTTAAATTGAAACTCGCATTCTCATTTGGAAGCTGTTTATTTTGGATATTCTTGGAGGGGAGCCGGTGAGCGACTGACTCCAATGACTTTGACTGTTGTGTGACGGGTTAATGGAGTAGGGTAAGTCCGGGAGAGATGGCCAACGATTTTAGAACGTTAGAATTACGGTATTAGATAAAGACCTATACATCCCAATTTACACTAGTGATATGTTTAAACGTTTATTAACATACAGTGTTACAAATATTTGCTTAAACTTAAGTTTTATTAAAAATACATGCGAAATAAAAAATACCAGGTTGGCCATCTCCCCCATAGAAGTATGGGACAGATGACCAATAAAGTTTGTGAGGAAAATATATTAAAAACACTACATTATAATAGATATTTCAAAAGTCGTTTGTATTATTTTTTCTTTGCAATATATTTTCCACATTTTTGACACAAATGTTCATATGTCGTACAATTTTCATGTAACCAGAGTGAGCAATTAACTCACTGAATCCAGTCTTCTTTTTTAGCTGTTTTTTGGTATTCCTCCCCACAACCAACACATTCGTTTTCATCAAACTCATAATCATCAATATCATCACTTTCGTTATCTGCTTCTGAATATGATTCGGAGCTCGAGCTGACATCTTTTTTTGCTCGTTTTTTCTTCAATTTGCAATTGTTTGCCTTTTGTTCGTTACTTTTTGGCCCTGCACTTTTCTTCTTTTCCTTTTCACCTTTCTTCTTTTCCTTTTCACCTTTCTTCTTTTCCTTTTCACGCTTCTGCTTTTCTTTTTCAATGTTTTTTGCAATCTTGTCTTTCTCTTTGGCGATGTTGTCTGGAGATGTTAAAACGGAACCCAAATTTTTAATTCGTTTCCGAACGCTTTGAGGAATCCCAGGAATTGGAGATATTTGCTCTAACAATTTTCCTGGTGTGAGGTCTACACCTGGTGTACCTGGTTCAGGCGTAGTTTCTCGCAGAACTTGAGCAGTCGCAACAGCGGATGTAGTGGGTTCTGGAGTAACTTCTTCAGAGACAACTGGAATACTGTCTTGATTAGTCTCAGGTGCTTGCGGGTTTACTGGTTGATTTCTATGCGGTATTATTGCGTCTGAAATAGCAAAAGCGTAGTCAGGTATACAGTTAGGGTTGAACGGGAAAATGCCTGTTGCTCTGAATCCAGAAATGGCATTGGATGGTATCGCAGATTTTCCCCAACATTCACTCAGAAGCTGGCCGAATTGTAGTCGCGTTAAGCGTCTTCTAGGATGCGTTCTCGCCCAATTTCTGCATGCATTGTAATAGGTAGTTTTAAGCGATTTAAATACAGCTTTATCCAAAGGCTGCAAAAAATGAGTCGTGTGACTCGGAAGACACATCAAAATAATTTCATTTGCATCTGCAAGTTCTAGGAGCTCAACAGATGAGCAGTGTTTCCAGCAGGCTTACGAGGTATAAAATGATCGCGTAACCATTCAGTAAAGATACATGTGTTCACATAGGCTGACTTTTGGGACATGTAAATTTTAGAACCTGGAGGCATCCCATCCTGGTGTTCACTTTTTTTATTTTTACCTTTTAGTACGCAAGCGGGGGGCAAAAATATGCCTTCGGCATTACAACAAGGTATACATGTTATAGTTTCTCCTTTTTCAGCGGAACTCACTGTCGAAACATCTTTAGAGCCCTTTGCCGCAACCACAAATCCTGGCCGATTATTGAGTTGGAGGCCCGTCTCGTCTACGTTAAAAATAGAGCCTGGTTTGTTGTATAAATCATTTTCCTCTAATGTTGTCCGAAGAAGTTCGCAATAATTTGCAATTTCGATTCGGTTCTTTCCTTCACCCCGAGCTATAGAAACACCCTCGGTTTTTCTAATAGACAGTTCAAGATTCCTAAATAAAAACAGTTTGAACCAATCGTAACCGGCCCTCTCTTTTTCTGAGTTAAATTTATGTCTTGTATTTAATTGTACAGCAAAATGGTACGCTATCCTTCTCACATCGTCTATACTTAGAGGAAACCCGCGTTTTTGCATTGTTTTAATATGCAAAACCAACTTTTTTTTCATTTCTTTCGCCAAGCATAAAGTCAGGTCCCATTCTGCCTTTCAAGTGATTTTGTTGTTTTATTCTTCGCTCTAGCGTTTTGCGAGGAATTTGAAACCTTTGAGAAGCTGAGTTAATCGAAGATCCATTTCTCACTTCCACAATCGCCTGTTGTAAATTCTCTTCGGCCCAATTGCCTCTTCCTGATGTGCACTTTCGCTTATACTTAGTAGGCATGTTCTAAAGCAACAAAAATAAGACTTAAAATTTGGCCATCTATACCTTAAAACCTGTTGGCCAACTATCCCGATTAGCAGGGGACAGATGGCCAACATAATGTTTGCTATTTCGATAAGCGCGCAAATGTTATTTGAGGTTAGAAGTGTTGCACAACATGTGTACATTATAACTATGCCAAATACTTATCAAAAAACTTGACCAGTTTTTAGCAACCAACGATAGACGTGTGCTGTACAAAAATTTTCAGGCTAATAAAAATGTTTAATGCATATTTACTCACCTGTTTATAATGCCAGTAGCACTGTTGACACTGCAACGTTTACACCGCAAGTGATACTTCAAGTTTGTAATACTAGCAGGGCGATTTCACGCCGGCAAAGTGATTTTTTTGGCGTTGACCAACTCCCCCGGCTGGCCATCTCTCCCGGAATTACCCTACCTAGATGTGAAAACCTTTTACCTCCTTCATCGGAATTGGCTGGCTTCTGAAAAGATTACAGAATGGGTTAATGAGGGGGGGGCATACTACCTTTAATTAAGAGAGCAGCAGAATGGTCTTGGGCCGTTTGTGAGGAGTGGGATCATCCTCGTTGTAATCCCCCTGATGAGTGGGTTGGGGTGGCCTTGAAGTGAGTCATAGAACCTGATGAACTCGATCACGAGTGGCATTTCGGCGTCCTGGTGGAGTTGCGTGTTTCGGACGAACCACGGAGCGATGAAGACTTACCTGAAGCCCCGGTTCTGGACTACCTGGAGCTTTTGCATGTGGGTGCGGGCGGCGTAACCCCAGACTGTGGCGGCGTACGTCATTATGGGCCTAATGACTGTCTTGTAGAGGATCAGCTTGTTCTTCGGAGAGAGCTTGCTTGTCCTGTTCATGAGGCAGTTTAAGGCCCCCATTCCTCCTTTAGCTCGGGTGCAATGGGTGATGTGAGGCGCCCAGGTGAGCTTGGCGTCCAGGGTGACCCCTAGGTGCTTGACTTCGGTCCTCCACGGAATATCTCGTCCGAAGATCTGAACTGGAGTGTCCGGTAGGCGTCGCGTTCTGGTCAGCATTATGGCGGAACTTTTCTCGGCGTTGATATCTATCCTCCAGGTTCGAAACCAGTCCTCGATATTGTCCATTGCCTCCTGCAACCGTCGGACTACGAATCGGGGGCGGCGGGAACTGGTCAAGACGGCGGTGTCATCGGCGTATAGTGCAATCCTGGTGTTGGGGGTGGCGGGCAGGTCTCTGACGTAGATGCTGAAAAGTAGCGGAGAGAGAAGAGACCCTTGCGGGACTCCTGCGAATAGTAAACGCCGCGTCGATCTGGTTCCGTTCAGTTTTATGCGGAAGCTTCTTCCGATAATCTGAACGAGGGCCTGTGGAATGTTAGCTTTCAGCATCTTGTGTAGAAGTCCTTGATGCCACACTTTGCCTTCGACACATCCAGGAAAATAGCGCCGGTTCCCTCCTTCTTGTTGAAGTTCTCGGTGATGTACTCCACGACTCGCAGGACCTGGTGGACGGTGGAGTGTGAGCTTCGGAAGCCGAATTGCTCGTCTTGGATCATCAGGTCTTCATCCACGCTGTTTTTTAGCCGTTTCAGGATTACCGCTTCGGCTAGCTTTCCCATGGTTGGGAGTAAATTGATGGGGCGGTAGTTTTGGGGGAAGATGCCCCGCTGGCCTGGCTTGGGAATCACCACAACATCCGCGCATTTCCATGGGAGCGGAAAATGACGGAGTCGTAGTGTAGCGTTTATGATCCCGGTGACGGCTACAACAGCTTTCTTCGGGAGAGCCTTGAGTGCCCTGTTGTTAATTAAGTCCGGGCCCGGTGCTTTACGGGTTTTGTTAGACTTAATTAGCTGCAGGATTTCCTCGGGGGTGGTAGGCTCGACCTGAAAGAGATCCGGTTCTTGGAGGCGGCGTTTGATGTTGCGGTTTATGCGTCCGATGTGGTGGACGTCCGCGTTGACGTAATTTAGGCTGCACTGGAGCTCCATGTTCTCGGCGAATGCTTCCGCCTTGTCTGCATCGGAATAGGCCATCCCATTTGCCCCGTAGATGGGGGGCATTGGAGTTGCAGACCGATTACGCAGCGCTTTGGACAACCTCCAGAGAGAGTTGTCCATGGTGTTGAGGGCTTTCAGCTTGGCTTCCCAGCGGGAGTTGTGTGCTGAAATAGCAGTACGTACCTGGGCCGCCAATCTGTTGGCCTGGAGGCGGTCGGCGGGGTTCATGGATCTCTGCCAGCGGCGTCGTGTTCGGTTCTTTTCGCGTATCAGGTCCCTGGCTTCCGGGGGGAGTAGGTTCCTTCTGTCTGGGGCGGAACTGGTGTTTGTTGCAAAACGGATTGAACTTTGGATTTTTGAGTGAGTTGCTCCACGGCGGCCTTTAGGTCTTCCTTGGTGTGAATCAAAGTGATTCTTCCCATGGATTCCTGCAGGTACGTCGTGAAGGCGGGCCAAGAAACGGAGTGATTCATCTCGTCAACCTGAAAAAATAAATCTCCTAGGTAGAGGAGCACCGGGTTATGATCGGAATTGAGTTCGTTGAGGTTTGTCAAGCGATACTGAAGGGGTCAGTTTTTTAGAATTACGTTATCTAAAACGTCGGGCCTGCCAATTGCTCCGAAGTGAGTGGGTTCCGGGGGGCCGTCCACTGTGACGTCATTTATCTCCGCGAACTGGTGAAGGGTTCGACCATTCCTGTTTGTCATCCTGCTATTCAAATCACCGGCAATAATTGTCGGTTCAAAGAATGGTGCTCCAGGGAAGACTTCGCGAAGATGGCGGTGCCGCCTCCTTGAGGGTACTGCCTATCGTTACGATAAAGAGAATAATTAGGGAGTCGGACTTGATCTGCCGCCCTGAGGTGGGTTTCGTTGACGAGTATGACATCAAGGTCGTGCCTGAAAGCAAAATCTAAAAGTTCCATCTCCTGACTTTTTAATCCGTTTGCGTTCCAAAGGGCCATCTGGAGGGATTCGGGGCGTCGGGGGCGTCTATCCATGGGACTGGACTTCCGGTTGAACTTGGGCAGCGGGCCTGCCGGGGGTGGCGGTATTGTAGGCGGCTGCAGGCCTCTCGGTTCTTGACTGGGCGGGGGTGGCGGTTGTAGTAACGGAATTGCGGGGTTGCACCACGTTGGAGTACATCAGTCCCGGACGGGGAGCGGCGGGCTTTGGGTACGCTGGGCATTCCCTGAAGTTTGCTGGATGGGGGCCTCCGCAGTTCACGCAGGTGGCTGGAAGTTCCCGCTTCTTCGTGTAGGTGCCGGTATGGTGGCCTTCACCGCACTTGACGCAATTGGGGGCGGCACTGCAACAGCGTTGTGAGTGCCCGAACATTTGGCAGCGGTGGCACTGCCCGACGGTGGACTTCTTCCTTGGGGTTTCTACGGAGACCCTAAGGGATAAAACGCTCTTTAGTTGGTAAATTTGTTAGCCCGTTTCGGATTTCTCGACTTCAACGAAAACCAAAAGCATTGGTTTCCGTTCGACGCCGCGACGCATCATATGGAGAGGGTCGGGAGCCCTTGAAAAATGAGGTCTTCTTTTATGTCTTCGTCCGCGATTGCTTCTGGAATGCCGCGGATGAAAACCTTGAGGGATTTCTCTTCTGCCAGCAGGTAAGTATGATAGTTATACTTTTTGGCAGACAGAAGTTTTGTCATTTCCCGAAAATCGGAGACTGACGCGGGCTGCCTGCTGATCCCATCCTGTAAGTTTTTTGCCTTCGTAAAGGCAATTTTCAGGCGGCGGAGCTCCCTGGAAAAGCTAGTCCACTTGTCTTTGTTGTGGAGAACGA
Organism: Limonius californicus; assembly: GCA_014611495.1. Taxonomy (NCBI): domain Eukaryota; kingdom Metazoa; phylum Arthropoda; class Insecta; order Coleoptera; family Elateridae; genus Limonius; species Limonius californicus. The sequence continues at coordinate 38,640 of JABXWE010000638.1, read as the reverse complement.
CTGGGGGAACGCTGTATGTTACTTCCGCTTCCTAGGGAAGTGGAGAAAAACGGTTTGGGGTTGTTATGTCCTCAGCGGTCTCAGGTTCAAGGCTGCGGGGCCTTTTAGCAGAGCGTCTGTTCTCTACTACGATGAAGCTCGTGTCACAGGCGTCCATGGGAGTGGCTGCAGGTGTATGGGTGGTCGGTTCCGGGACCCCTTGGCTGGTTCACGGCGGTCAGGGAAAAGGCTAAGGAAGGTTGTCACGGTGAACTGGATGAAAGGTGTTAGGATGGAAGGAATACTATCCGTGGAGTTTTCTTCTGGTGCGGGGGCGTCGACGGTCTTCAGGGGGGCTACTGCTTCCGGGGTGGCGGCTTCCTGTGGGCGCTGGGGGCACTTCAGGAAAAGGCGACGTGGTTCCCTCCGCAGTTCACACACTTAAGCGTCGCTTCCGGTTTGCAAGACGCGGTCCGGTGGCCTTCTCCGCAGAGGCCGCAGGTGGCCTTCCGCTCCTGGCATTGGGTGGTCGAATGATCGAACTTCATGCACCGTCCGCACTGGATGGGCAGGGGTTTGGAAGCGTGGGAAGGTTCGGCTTTGTATGTGTGGTTGAACATACGCAAGCCGCGGGTCAGGAGAGCATCCAGGGATGCTTGACAGGTAGTGAGGATACGGAAGAGTCGGGTCTCCTCGTTGGTGGAGCGGATTCTCCAGGCGTTGGTGGCTGCTAGTCCCTGTGCAGCTAAGGCTTCCTTGACCTCTTCCGGCAGGACGTCGAGTTCCACTCCACGGACGACGCAGGAGAAAGAGGGGGGCTTCGGGGTCGGCGCCTTCCTGGCTGCTGGTCGCCGCGAGGTGACCGAGATAGGTTTCCCTAACTGGTGGCCCACAGCTTGTAACGTTACGCCCATTTACTTATTGGGCCGCACGTTAATATTGCTTATATTGCTCGGGTAAGCTCATGAGATGTCCAGCGTTCAGTAATAACTATGTATGAAAGAAATGTATTTATTAATTAGCACTTAAAGTATGTACAAACTGTTAAATAAACTAAGATTCTGGTGTATAATAACTGTAATGGTAAATAAAAGTAGATTCTTGGGTAGTTCTTGGAGTACTCTGTAGCTCCACTGGGTCTTCCTGGTCGGGCACGCCTACTCCGGATTGCTGAGGTCGATCGAATGCTCGATCGCTCCCCAAGATGGACGCGGTCTGGTCTTGACTGGACTTTAAACACAAACAACTGAATTAAATAATTATTGTTTACTGGTGTTATTGCTGCCTCAGCGATTACGTTGAAGTAAATCGGGATAAACGGGTAATAATTAACTAATCTTCCGGTGCGGGGGTGCATAAAACACGCAAGCTTGATTAGAAACAGATGAACTTGAATAAATAGTTATAAATCGCTTAGTTCAACGACCCCGGTAAGCTCTCCACTACCAGCAGGCAATTTATCTTTAACAGTACGTATTCAACTTGAATTCTGGTGACTTTATATTAAATATTCAAACAGGAACTTCTTATTTAAGCTTTCCTGGAATTCCCCAAAATACAACGGCGAAGTTTTGAATGTGTTGCTTTTGTCGGGTTTAATTCAGTAACCTGTATTTATACGGTGTATTTATGACGGGACGGGACTGAATGCTTAATTGACAAGACTTAATAATCTCGGCTCGTAAATAATTTACTTTTAATTTGCAAATAAAATCGGCATAAGTACGTTGCACCCAGATTCGTACAGACTGTCGCTGGTACAGAATCTGTGTATAGCTCTGAACCGTTTGAAATTCTCCAAACGTAATTCAAATATTACAGCCGGTATTTATAATAACTCAAAATTGGGATTCGTGAAATTCCTCCACGGATCGAACCAAGTTCAGTTCAGGGATTCAAATAAAAGATTACAGTGTGCTTACGTCGCTAATTATTTACCAGCTCGGCACACAATAATAATTCGTATAACAATTACTTCTATCAGATATACTCCGATTCCAACACCAGTATATGTCTTGTAAAAGTGACCATTCAGGGAAATCGTTCTACGGGATGATCCAATAAAAGACCAAAGCAAGTTAATAATATTATACTCGCCAATTATACGTTTAAAACTTGATATTTCCCAAGCGGTTTCAAACAGCGAATGAATTCTCGCGGATCCTCCCGGCGGTAGCGAGCCCCAGGTTGTCGAGCGTCGGGATCTGCAACTCGTAATATAAAATGATTAAAACTGTTTCAAACACGGGTGAAAGCACAGGAAAATTATTTGTTCACTTTTAGGTAAGCACTCGGGTTATTAAAAGGAATTTTACTTGACTGGTTAATTTTCAGGAACGGATTTGCAGAACTGGAATCGCTTAAGATTGCTCTTAAGGAAAACGGCGGAATATTTCTGACTTTGAATTGCTTCAAAGGCCAGGAAAAATTCTAAAGATCAACGGCGGAATATTTCTGACTTTGAATTGCTTCAAAGGCCAGGAAAAATTCTTAAGACGACTCGAATGGCCGCGCTGGTGGTTTTATAGGGGTTCACTCCTACACTTCCGTCATGCGCGCATCATCCCCTCTGTTCCGATTTTCCGGGAAAGGGTTATCTTTATTCTGGAATATCTCGCGTCACGGTCGCTTGCAGATGTTTGTTATTGCGGTCGGCCTTAACTCCAAATGTGAATTTATTCGAAGTTGGTAATTAGATACCAATTATTCGACTTTCACATTTTGCACCCGTTACAAAGTTTAAACTTAGGAAGCATTAATTCACTTTAGATTAATTACCCAAAAGTAATGGTATATGCGCACGGATAATTATAAACTTACGCAAAATTCCCCCTTTCTTTTGAACTTCAAATCAGAAATTTAATCTCATAATCTGCAGACCATTTAACAAGTTTTCAGAGTACATAAAGTTATTATAATATGAACAAGAATTTTCCAAATAAAATATTGAACTTAATAAAAAAATAGTCGAGTATTTATTATATTTCAACATAAATATGCCTACGAAAATAAAACGAGTTGTAGTTATTCGTCTTTTGATGGTTCTCGAAATTTCGTGGAATTATCAACCCAATGCATGAAAGTTAAAAAGATGGCTAACAGACCTTGAACGTAGAATGTCTTCACACAATGGACTCACTTCACACACATCTGCTACTCAACACATGCAACGCCGATAAAGATGTCCCTGCACTGGAATTATCGGGCTCGCTGATTTTCCCACGTCGTTTTAAATTCGATCAGTTTCCGGATGTTTCCACTCTTCCGGTTGCTGTTTGATGCCTAAATAAATTCAACTGTCTTAGAAAAGAAAAAAGTGGAATAAGGACCTTCCTACGCTTACCATATGATGTTAAATTGGCAGAAGAAAAACTCTCCAAGTATATTAGGATTTCTCCCGGGGAAAATTTACTATCACTCTACCGTGTTTAAGTTTCCCCTAATCACTTGAAAATTCACAAATTGGAAGAATCTTCCTAGTCGTAACGACCTTAATTAAAAATTCAAGCCTGCACTTCTTGCGAATTGAATACGTTCTACCTTAATCCAACTTCCGCAGTTCGAGAATCGAAAGTTCACGATCGATGCGCAGAACTCAATATGAGAACAAATTTTTGAATTCGTAAACCCGAAGTATGCCGTCCAAAACGCTATAATGGGAATACACTTTTGATATACACTATGCGTCAGAAATCACACGTTACATGGCATAATCTGCAAGTGGGATCGTCTGTAATGCCGATGCCATGTAGGTGTTTGTTCAGGTGATAGTGGCCCGTTGGAAGTCCTGTTAGGGTTCTGATTTGCTTCTTTTTAAACTTTAGGAGCTCTTGGAACTTTGGTAGGGGTTCCTCTCCGATAAAGAGTTTAGCCTGCCTAAATCCTTGTTGCGACGACCAGTCATGAGCGAATTGGGTTTCCACCCACTTCTTCATTTCTACTTTTGCATTGCATTGTGGTATTCCGAGAACTAGTTCTGGTTCAAACGGGTGCCCATTAGAACCCTGTGTCGCCAGCGAGTCCGCCTCTTCGTTACCATCGATGTAGCTGTGGCCTGGTACCCACAGCAGTTTTACTGAGTTATGTTCACAGAGTCGCATCAGAGCCAAGCAACATTCAAGCACTACAAGACTTTAGGGCTTGGAAAGCTGACAGGCTGTCTGTTCAGTTAACATGAACATTATTAAATTTATTTGAATTATTAATTTTTATTTAAATGTATTATAATTAATTATTTATTAAAGTAAGCATGACACAATACCATTTAGGTCATGCACTAGTTCATTGCATCGAAAGGAATGCAAAGTAATACGATATTTGCAAACTTGCATTGTCGTAGGTTAGTTTTAGCGATTTAGCATATATGTTTTGAAATGTACTGATATTGCAGGTCACGTATTTAAAGTCCAATTTAATGGATCAAAATTATTGCTGATTGAACCGATAGAATTTGTATATAAACCCACGAGTTTTTTATGTAATTTGTCAGTTCTTTGAGTTGCATTGACTAAGAATGCATTAATGAATGAGTCCAGTCTGGCTTATTCGCTCTCTGAATTGTACCATTAGGTGTTATTGGTTTTTAATAAACATTCTACAATAACATCTTATTTTCACTTACTTGGGATTTACGACCCCAAGTTTGTCCACTGTCCAAGCAAATGTAGATATGTTTATTTGAAAAACCTCTTTCTAGGTTTCATGGGTGCAGGCTAGTTTAGCGTAAACTTCGGCCTGGAAAACGGTGGCGTACTTGCCGAGAAAGAACGAAAGTTTTATTCTTGGTGATTCGCCATAGACACCCGCGCCTGTATCATCTTGGGTCCTAGAGCCATCTGGGAGTCGGGAGATTGCAGTTTTGGGCGCTCCAGTCTTCCCTAGCGGGAAGGACGATTTTGTACGGTGTGTTGAAGAAGTATCTAATGAGTATACGGTCACTTCTCATATTGAAGATGACATGGGTCTCCGCCAACCTCGGCAGGACCCTCATGTGCCCCAGTAGTACCCCAGCATTTGCCCACTGCACGGCGCACTTGAGCCTGTAAGCTGCTTTCCTAGCCTCAACCTCAATCACTGTGAAGGGACGCAAGTCCAAGAAGTGCCTGCAGAGCCGAGGTGGGGGCAGTTCGCATTGCTCCTGTAACTCCTAGATACGCTAGTCATTGGAGTTGACCAAGACTTTTTCTTGTGCTTACTGTGGTGGTAGAGGGCCACCACATGAAGGCCGTATAGGTAAGTAGGGGCCTTATTACCGCCATGTATGACATGATGTCATTCGGTTTAAGGTCCCATGTTTTCCCAAAGGTGCGTGTGCACATCCAAGAAGAAGGCAGTTGCTCTTTGTATTTTTCTTTCTGAGTGCTCCCGCCAGGTGAGTTTAGCATCCAGGATTACTCCTAGATACTTAACCTTCCCGGCGGCCGTCAAGGAAGTACCAAATAATTGTGGTTCTTAAAATCCCACAATCTTCCTCCTCGTGAAGAGTACTAGTTCGGTTTTGGTAGGGTTAACCGCCATGTTTTTCCTTCCGCACCATGTTTCCACAATTCTGAGAGCATTCTGGGTTACCCCACAGAGTGTGTTTGTAAATTTTCCTATAGCTAGGATGGCAAGGTCATCTGCATAGCCTTGCGTATAGATGCCAGCTTCGTTGAGTTCCCGCAGGAGTCCCTCCACGACGAGGGACCACATGAGAGGAGATAGTACTCCTCCCTGCGGACACCCCCGCGGTCACCCTTACGGTACTGTCATTGAGAGTGGCAATCACTTTGCGGTTTTCTAGCATTTGTTATGTAATTTTAAAATTTCACGCTACACTTGAATTAATTTGTTTGCCGCTTCGCCAGAATTAATAGAACGTTATTTTAATTAAAAGTCTTATTTTGGGTTACCGTTTCATTATTTTGTTTTGTCTTTCGAAGTTCGAATTGTGTCAATAGTTCCTTTGTGTTAAAATCACAAGCTCTTGTTTTCTTCCGCGTTGACCTCGAACGCTTCCTGGAACTCGGAGCGTCAAAAACAAATTCTTTTCTAGAACATTCCATATGATTTCGTCATGTTGTGCAACCTTTTGAGGGGGGTGCTGATTCCCGTTGCATTTTGAGTGCAGTTCATTTCCGATCCTGGTGGACTCCGGTCGCCCGCACGGGGGCCGTAATTACGTTAAGTGCTGCAGGGGCGGCTCGGGTTTTTTTGTGAGGGGTATCAGTAATATGTTTTTCCGTTTCGCTGTTGTACCAAGGGGTATTTAACAGGCCGTCGGCTACTGCCGGATTAAAAAGGAATAACCTGATTCAACCCCCAGGAAAAGGCAACTCTTTAGTGAGTTGACCAATCGCCTTTCGGCGGATCATCTTCGAAGCCCAATGCCCGTGGTTCTGCAGCCATTTCTCCATACCATTGAAGGTTCCTGTCTTCGCTGGCGTTTATCGACCCTGCATCGGGAAATCGCCAAGGTTGTGCCTGCATTCGAAATTCAAGGTAAAAACTTCCAGTTTTGTGGTTTTGTGAAGCGAAACTCTACGTGCAACTTGCAAAATTCAATATTGAATCATTTAGTATCTGGAAACAGGAAGCGACCTTCAGTTGCGGACTGCATTTGTTCGAAGTGTAAAGTACGAGAGAAATTTTGTGTTACACATTGTATTTTCCTGTAAACTTTACGCCTTTGACCACACAGAGTCATTTTAACATAAATATTGTGTGTCAGCGACGGCGAGTTTTATTCTGAGTGCTCAAGAATGAAGATTCTGTAATTCGGATTTTTGGTGTTAAACTTGTCATATTTCAACCAATATTCATGTCATTATATGTGTTTTAAAGTTTACTGTGTCTTATTGTGTCTTTTGTACTTGTTGTGTAAGGATTTTGCAAGCTTTAAATATACAGGTGAAGGCACAATTAAAGGTAGGTTCCTTTCCCGTAAGCTGTCGGCTCTCGGCCTTCCACGAGGACCTACACAATCAGCTGGATTTGGAAGGTGGCGCCTACTTATTTTGACTCGCCCTGTACACAACTAAAGGTTTTCTCCCATAAGCGATATATACGAACTCCCCCTACTCCCCTGAGCTAAGTTGTAGGCCCTTGTTTGTTACGAATCGTCGAAAAAGCTCGATTGGCCTGTAACACATTGCTCTTATACATCGAACGATAGATAGCTCGATTCCATAGTTTGTAACGGCCGTACATATTGATTCGAAGGCCATATTGTCAAAAGCTCCTTCGATATCTAAGAATGTGCCAACGGCCATTTCTCAGTGGTTAAGCGCCTTCTCGACTCTAAGGACGATTTGGTGAAGGGCCGATTCCACAGATTTGCCCGTCTGGTACGCATATTGGTGAGGGTGTAATGGCGATACCATCAGTGCGCCATCTCTTATGTACCTATCTACCAGCCTCTCGACCGTTTTAAGTAGGAAAGAGGTCAGGCTAAGAGGTCTGAAAGATTTGGCCGAGTCATGGACAGATCGACCGGCTTTTGGAATGAATACTAGCTTTACTGATCTCCAGGGTACTGGCACGTACCCGGAGGAAAGGCAGGTTCTGAATATGTGATTTGATAAGCAGGTCCAGCCCAGCAGGAGAGCCGGAAATATCATTCCCAGGAGTTTTGTATGGATCAAATGATCCAATGGCCCAATCCATTGGGTTGCCGCTAATGTGGGAAGCCCTTACCGGTGGAACCTCCTCGTCTTCAGCCGTTAAGTCGGGGAAGTAAACTTCCAAGAGGTGCGTTAGAGTCTCCTCATCAGTGGCCGTAAGGTCACCAGAAGGGAGCCTCAAGCACTCTAACCTTACTCTGGAGTTTTTTTGAGGGTACTTGGTGCAGTCGAGCTGCCTCTGGTAGGCCTTTAATGCCGCAGCAGAAAGCCTTCCAAGCCTCTCATTTGGATCTACGGATAGATTCCTTGTAGTCACGCTGACACCGTCTGTAGAAGTCCCAGTCGTCTGTAGCGTGTGTACGCATCGCCCTATTCAAGAGCCTGCGTGTTTGCTTGCGTAGTTTTTGGAGTTCGGAATTCCACCAAGGTACTTTCCTCGTCCTTTTAGAATGGTGTAGAGCGCAGCTACTTTCGTAAGCTGCCGTAATCGCGTTGTTGAGGGTTAGTAGAATGTTCTCCACTTCTCTTATCGTACAAGTAGTGTTTGGAAACCCGTGTAGTCCATCTGAAGGGGCCTCCTTAAAGGAAACCCAATCCGTAGACTTAATGTTTCTGTACACTTCCTTTTCGTGGCGGTTTGTGCTTAGACTAAGCCGTATATATCGATGATCCGAGAAGGAAGGTTCTGACAATACATGCCAGCCCTTGGTCCATTGGGCTAGTGAGCTAGGTCGATTACTTCTTGTCTTCTAGAAGTAACAAAAGTGGGGGAGCTGCCCCGATTGAGTATCTCTAGTCCTGTAGCGTACAGATACTCTAGAAGGTCTCTTCTTCGGATGCTGACACCTGAACTGCCCCAGATTGTATGGTGGGCATTTGCGTCACATCCAATTAGCAAGGGAAAGTGGTGGTCCTTGCAGTAGTTGACTACCCTTTCGAGTTCTCGAGAGGGTGGCGGGCTGGGGGAGTCGTAAGGGAGGTAGGCTGAACAGACTACGAGGTTTGTTTTCCCGCCGTCTCTAAAAAGACTAACCCTTATGGCTATCAGGACCCTGAAACAAAAATCTGGTATTAATTGAGCATTTAACTTCCTTGGAGTATAGATACATGCTCTTGGATTTGAATTAGAGCAGGAATGGACAATTCCCGCATTGCTTAGTTCTCTTACATTGCTCTTGGCAATCCACGGTTCCTGTATGAGGATGATATGTGCTTGCTCTATAGACATCTGACGGCTAATCAGACTAGTCGCAGAGGTGCTACGCTGCAAATTAATCTGGAGGATTAGAAAGTCGTCCATCTAGCAGAGAGAGCTAGTGCCCGCCTTTATCCTAGGCACTTACCTCCATGGAGGTTACCTTGGTCGGTTCCTTCAGTACCTGGGTAGAGCCCTCTGGTTCCCGGCCATGTCTGGGGTCCGTAAAAGACACCCTGGTCATGCCGGTATAAGCTTTATATCCCTGGGCTTCCAGGATCTTTGCGGAAGCCTCATCGAGTCCAAGCACGAGACGCACCCCAAGGTGCTCCACATGGCGGTCTCGGATCTCCCATAGGGCTGTTTAAAGTCCTGCATTGTACATCTGCAAGCGCTTCATGATTTTGTCAATGGGGTCCGAGACGCCGGGCACCCAAGCAATCAACTTCCTCAGTTTCGGGAGGGTGTCACCTTCCAGAATCTTAAGCTTGGCGTCTTTCCAAGGCTGGATGATCGCCATTTTTTCCTTGAGCCAAGTTTGGAGGGCTCGTCGGCACAGTTTACGTAAATCACCCCTAGTTCAGACCAGCGAAACTCGTCGAACCGGAGCTGAAACATCGGTAGGGAGTCCCCCTAAAGGAGATCTTCCACTATCGAGTCCAGCCCCCACTGAAACAGATTCGCCTCTTCGCGAGAGAGCTTCACCTCGGGATAATTAAATCCCGTGATGGCAACCCTCATCGCGCTGTACGTCCGTGGCAAGAGAGCGCGAGCCTTCTTTGTGCGCGCGGGGGGGCGGGTGCCCTCGCAAAGACCGCGTTTGGTACCACCCTTCAGCTGGCTGTCGGTCGATGTGGAAGGCCTTGAAAGTGGTGCGGGCCTGTTGGAGTCCGCAGCCTCTTCCTTAGCCTTCCTTAACCGTTTTTTCTCAGCTCCAGTGCGGTTCCTCCTCGATATGCTGAGCTTCTCTACTTGTTTGTCCAGAAGTATCCCGAGGGGAGCGCCCTCTATAACAACTTGGGAGTCCCTACTGGTAGAGCTCTTCGTCGTTAGTAGGTGATTGGAAGGAGCGAAGGCCTCTGGTGAAGCACTCAGTTCCGAAAATGATGGTGAGGAGGCCTCACTGATGAAGTACATACTCCTCGGGTTCATAGGGGTTTTCGTTTTCAGGATTCATAGTTGGTCCCAAGAGTAAACAGGAAGTATTCAGTCCGCCCACACAGAGCCTGTTGTGCAGGAAGGTTAAATATTTTGAGAGGTCACCCGGTATCTCAAAAGTATCGTTAAAGACATTGTAGCACAGTGTCATTCAGCCCTCAGCACGATAACTTCCACCTTGGCTTGGGGAATGTTTTTCGATCGCCCGGTCTAGACGCGTTAGGTTTAGTTTCAACAGGGCCACAACGTGGAGGATGCAAATGGCCGTGCCGGGATGTGCAAGGCACGACTTTCCCCTGTGCTGAAATATGATTCACCCTAGTGGTTACTTGACTTCAGCAGCTCGGCCCCGAGATATGAAGGTACTATATCTTGGTCTACTGCCGGATACACCAGCTGTGTGTTTGGTGCTTCTACAATTATCGTGCAGTTTAGGCGATACCTCCCATGCATGCCTCGCCGTTGATTATTATATCAAGAGGAGGGAGTGGCAGGAGAGCTTCTAGCGCTGCTGTCGGAGTGCTTCTGAATGCTCCAGTTATACCGAGACAAGCAAGTCTGTGAACACTAAGAAGCTGGTTTATTGTTTGTCTAAGATTTACCTTGGGCCACCATACTAGTGAACCATAGGTTATTGTCGCGCTTATCACCGTTGTGTAAAGCCAATGGACCATTTTTGGTTTCTATCATCATCGTCATCATAAGTCAGCGCACAATATTCCATCTTTGGACAAACGCCTCCCCTAATTGATTCCATATTTCTCTATCTGTTGTGCGACTCTTCCATTGAATCCCTGCGATTTTTTCAATGTCATCCCTCCAGCGTGTGCGTGGTCTGCCTCGTGATCTTTTCCCAGTTCTATGCCTCCATTCGGTCACTTTCTTACTCCATCGATCGTCTTCCCTTCTCATCAGATGCCCAGCCCATTGCCATTTCAACCTTGCTATTCGTGCAACCACATCTTCGACTTTAGTCTTGTTTCGTATCCATTCGTTTGTTTTTCTATCTGATAGTCTTATTCCCAGCATCGATCTCTCCATTCTTCTTTGTGTAACTCTCAATTTTTCAATATTTGTTTCTGTCAGGGACCAGGTTTCCGACGCGTACGTGAATAAAGGTAAGATGCACTGATTATACACTTTTGCCTTCAGGTGTTGTGGGTATGGTGATTTGAACACATCTTTCAGCTTTCCGTACGCCGCCCATGCAAGTTTTGCTCTTCTAGCTATTTCTTCGTTTTGTGGGCATTCTTTTATGGTTATTTTTTGGCCTAAGTATATATATTCGTCCACTATTTCTATTGTCTCATTGTTTAGTACGATTGGTGTTGTATCATTTTGATTTGACATTATCTTCGTTTTGCTTATATTTATCTTTAGTCCCACTTTCTCTGCAGCTTGTTGTAGCTCCACAGTTAGATTTCCTAACTAAGTCATGTTGTTGGCTAGTAATATTATGTCATCTGCAAACCTTAGGTGCGACAAGTATTCCCCGTTTATATTCAACCCTAACGTATCCCAATTTAAGGTTTTGAAGACGTCCTCCAGTAGGTTAGTAAACAGCTTTGGGGATATCGTGTCTCCCTGCTTGATACCTCTTTTTACGTGTATTACGTTGGATGTTTCGAAGGTATCTATCGTGATTGTAGCGTTGGTATATATGTCTTTAAATAGTTGTATATATCTGTTATCTATCCTACATCGTTTTAAGGCATTTATCAAAGCCCACGTTTCCACGGTGTCAAAGGCTTTCTCAAAGTCTATGAAAACCATATACAACTTTAGATTGTACTCCTGAGATTTTTCCATTACCTGGCGTATTGTATGGATGTGGTCTATAGTACTATAGCCTTGTCTGAAGCCTGCCTGCTCTGGTGGTTGAAATTCGTCTAGTTTTTCTGACAATCTGTTTGTTATTACTTTTGTAAACAGTTTATATATGTGGGAAAGTAACGATATAGGGCGATAATTCTTAATATCTCTCTTATTCCCCTTTTTAAATATTAAAACGATGTTCGCGGTCTTCCATTGTTTAGGGGTCTCTCCATTGTCTAGGCATTGATTAAATAATTTCTTCAGATACTTTAGTAATATATCCCCGGTTGTCTCTATCATTTCAATTATTATCCCGTCAGGCCCTGCTGCTTTTCTTCTTTTCATTTGTTTTAATGCCATTTTTATTTCATACTTGCAGATAGGTGGGATATCTTCATGGTGTTTAGTAAGTTTCGCTCTTTTGTCTCTAGGGCTCCTCGGCGTTTCTTTAACTTTGGAATTGTATAAGTCTTTGTAGAAATCTTCTATGTGTTTTATTATTTGGTTTCTATCCTTTATTACTTCACTTGTTTCATTTTCCAGGCACGTGATTTCTTTTTTTCCTTCTTTGATTTTATTTTTGAACACTCTTGGACCTCTATTTTCTTCTATTGTTTCCCTTATCACTTTCTCGTTATATTCTGCTACGTCTTTCCTTACTTTCCTTCTTATTTCTTTTTTGATTTCTTTTAGTTCGTCAGATGACATATTGTTCTTTTCTTTATTTCTCTTTTTAATTAGGTCTTTCGTTTGGTCCGTTATTTTGCTATTTTGTTTTAATTTAGGTACACTCTTAATAGTCTTGTTTGCCGCTTGTATTATTTTTCCCAGAATGCTTTTGTTAAGTTCATCCACGCTTGTTTCCTGTTTATGTCTGTCTAGTTGTATGTAATTTCCTCTATTATTTTTCGGATTGATCATTTTTTGTCTTTCTAGTTTTGTGTTTATCATGATTCGTGCTCTAACCATTCTATGATCGCTAACTTGTATTTTGTTCAGAACAGTCACATCCTTTACTATTTTACGTTGGTCTGTAATGATGAAGTCGTACTCCTTTTTGGTCCATCCATCTGGACTCTCCCATGTCCATTTTCTGTGTTCTTTTTTATAAAAGAACGTGTTCATTGCCTTCATCTGATTTTGTTCTAGGAAATTTACAAGCGTATGTCCTCTCTCGTTTCTTACATCTATTCCATGTTCACCTATGCATGATTCTCCTCTTTGCCTTTTTGCTAGTCTTGCATTAAAATCACCAATCAATATAGTATAAAACGTTTTGTGCACGTTTAATGCTGTTTCGATATCATCATAGAATGTTTCTAATTCTTCATCCGAATATTTTGCCGTGGGTGCATAGACTTGTATTATTTTAAGGTAGTCTTTGTTAATTTTAGGGTTATGTATAATACTCTCGAGGATAATCCTACCACTGAGCAAATGTGCTGAATCCATCTTTTTTGGATCAGTATTCCAACACCATTACTGCTGCTGTCTTCTTCGCCTTTATAATAAAATAATCTACCTGATTTTAATCTCATGGTTTCCTCACTTCTTCTTCTCACTTCACACAAACCCACTACATCTCACTTTACGTCGTCGAGCTCTTGTTCTAGGTGCAACAATCTGTCCTCAGATAGGAGAAATTTTGCGTTTAATGTGCAGATGTTCATGTTTATCTGGTTATTCTTTTTAATTCTTTGTTTCATCTCGGACGATCTTTTGCCCTCCCCAGAATCCTCAGGGCAGACCGAACTATCGGTGTGGGATTCTGAGATTCTGTCTCTACCCAACTGGGGTATTTGTATTTTGAAGTTCGTCTTTTTCATCTTCGTCGTATCAAAGGGGGTTATTAGCTTTACTTCGCCGCGCTAGCTAATTGCGTGTTGGCGAAGGGGTATAGGACGGGTAAAAAGGATACCGTTCTAGATGGGAGTTAGGGTTTAAGGACATGATTTCTTCCAGGTACACGGGATAGGAAGAAATCATGGCTCACGTGGGCAGGTTCGCTTTCCTGAAGTAGACCTATCTCCTACCGGAGTCGTAGGGAGTGTCTACCCGCTACCACTCACACATTTTTGGTTTTAATCCTCATTTATTTCCAAAAGCTCTCCTTGCCATCATCAAGGTTGTTTTTGCTTTGTTAGTGGGTCTTTGCAAATGTTGGTTCCAAGTCAAATTGGTGTCTAGAATCACATCCAAGTATTTGACCTCCCCCTTGATTTTCAAAGTTTCTCCGAAGAGTTCCGGAGGATTTATGTGTAAAAGTGTAGTAGTAGAGGCAATGCTGTAATAAGTAAATGGAACGAACAAAAAAGACGAGCAACTGTCAGAAAGAAGAGAAATTTTAGATAGATGGAGAGAGCATTTCCAAGCCTTGTAAATGGTCCAGAAGAAGAGAACGAACGAGCCGAAATGGAAGAAGAACAAAAGATGACGAATGTCCAACTTACAAAGAAGTAGAGGACGTAATGAAGAAAATAAAAAATAATAAGGCGGCAGGACTTGATGGGATAATAGGAGAACTGATAAAAATGATGTACAACTGTACAGAAGCACATATATAACCTCATAACATTAGTATGGAAACAGGAAAAAATGCCAGAAGATTGGAAAAACGGTTTAATAGTACCAACTTTAAAAAGTGTGTGACAATTACCGTGCCATAACGTTACTCAATGTGCCCTATAAAATGGTTATTCTGTGTGTTATACAAGCGCTTAGCCAAATACGCAGAGAACCAAATAGGAGACTATCAGAACGGATTTAGAGCTAATCGTTCCACTACGGACAGCTATTTGTGGTGAGGCAACTGTACGAAAAATGCTTTGAGCATAATATAGAGCTACATAATTTATTTATCGACTTTTAACAAGCATTCGACAGGGCAAAAAGAAGCAAAATAGCCGAATGTTTGAAACTACTGGAAATACCTGATAAACTCATAACCTCACCATCATGGTCCTACGAGACACTAAGGCATCCGTATTAAATCAAACAAGAAACTATTGAATTTTTCCCAATTAACTCTGGAGCAAGGCGACGCGCTCTCGCCTATGGTGTTCCACATGGTACTGGAATGGATGTGAGAGTTTTGAAGAGTAAGAACGTGTTCGACCGTGCTCCGATAAAGTGCAACACTAGGGATACGCGAACGTTAGTGAGTCATCGCCCGGTCTATTACGGGAATGCAGACGCAGCGAAAACCTACATACCAGATGTTAGGTGTCGAAGATTATGATATCAACGACCTCCGACGCCACTGATGCAATGGCAGACATCCAAGACAAAATTGAAATTGAAATAGAAACCCCAAACGAAATTACCTTATACAATGCATGGCAAGAAGAAAAAATACAAGAACTGAATTGCAACAATATGTTTTCCTTTTACAGCAGCAACTAGCAGAAATACAAGTAGCAATAAATAAGGGAAATGAACAGAAATTGGTCCCGCGTGCACAGTTGGAACAAAAACCCCAATAACAAGAAAAATAATATAGCACGGATGAAAAAGAACTCATCAGAGAAACGGAATGGGTGGCAAAGGAAAAGTATAAGAACAAGAAAAGAAAAAGGGCTATATCGCCGGAAACGTCACCACAACAACAGCAAGAAGCTAAACAGCCACAAAAAGAAAATCTAGTAAAAATACCGAAACTCCCGGCAATTATTTTGAGCGTGGTTAAAAACTATGTTGCGTTACAACACGAACTAAAGGCGGAAAAGTTATCATTTCAAGCAGTTATGATGAATAACGAGCAAGTAATAATAAACATAGAGTCTGTAAAAGAATAAATACGACTAACAAACTTACTAAATGAAAAAAAGCACTTTTGGCACTCATACGAAAATAATCAAATAAGAAACATAAAAGTCATGGCGAGAAAACTGCACCCGTCATGCGCTCCAGAAATCATAGTAGAAGGTTTATATCGCCCAGGATATAAGATAATAGAAGCCGTTAATATTCTGCAGAGAAAACATAAGAAACCCCTCCCGCTATTTATGCTAAGCTTCAGAAACGACAAAGACGTTAAAAAATATACGAGATAAAAGGGATACTAGGCATGAAGGTTGAAATACAACCTCCAAGAAAATCAAAACTAGTCTATCAGTGCAAGAAATGCCAAGCTTATGGACACACCCAACGATTCTGCATCAGTGAATAAGATGCGTGAAATGTGCTGGAAAACACCACACAAAAAACGCAAAATAAATGAAAACAGCAAACCAAAATGTGCCAACTGTAGCGAAGCCCACCCAGCCAGCTACAGAGGATGCGAAGTAGCCGAAAGGATTCAAAATATAATAAACGAAGCAACCAGAACTAATCAAAACAACGCAAAAGAAAGGAAGACAGAATATAACACTGTGTAGATGAGATCCAAAAGCATTCCCAGCACTACCAAATACTAAAGAAGAGGAGGAAATTTTATAGAAAACAGAAGTTTCGCTTAAGCTCCTAATGTAAAGATACGTAAAAGTGCCAATAAAAAAAGCAGAGCAAAAGTGAAGCGGTAACACACGAGAAAGTGTTGCAAGACAGAACTGAGACCCAGTGGGTGAATTCTTAGCATAACCATTTAGTTAATTTCAGTTAGATAAAAATTGCTGGATACTCTTTTAGACTAGTAATGCAACATCACAATAAAAAAAATGATACTGGAGGTAGTAATCAGGAGGGTTCATATTAATAATACGATATAAATCACGAATGTTCAATTAAATGTTACGCGGATGATGTGGTTATAGTGAGCAGGAGAATAAAAGAACTAAAAAATACTTTTCTGAGACTATAAACAATCGCAGCAGAAATGGGTCTAATGATAAATGAAAAAAAAAACTAAGCACTTATGCGTAAAAAAACAAAACGTTCAAACCCGAGAATTGGAAGTAGGAACCTACAGGTTTGAAGATGTCAGAAAGTTTGTATATATAATCGCAGTTAAATTCAAAGAATAATCTGGACGAACAAATAGCAGAAAGGATCCAGGTAGGAAATAGAAATTACTAGATACACAAATACCTTATGCAGTCCAAAGTCGAAAATAAAAATATATTAGTATTATAAGACCTGCAACAACGTTTGGCTGCGAAACTTGGGTCTTAACACTAAATCCGCAATATAAATTAAGATGTCCAGAAGTTTATGGTGGATTTGAAGAGAATGGAATAATAAGGAGAAGACCGAAGTTTGAAATGGATATCCTAATAAAAAGTGCGGTTTATTAGATGGGTAGGGAATCTTACGCGAATGGACAACAGGAAAGTGACTAAATCTATCATGGAATGGAATCCCATATATGGAAGCATGCAAGTAAGACCGCGAGAAAGCTGGAAGGAAGCAGTTGAAGATCTACGAGAAATTAAGTTAGGAACTGATAATACCAAAACATCGCCGACAATGCAATAGCATCGTAGAAGAGGCTGAAACCCACAAAAAGTTGTAACGGCGAAGAAGTAAGTAAGTATCTTTAAATACTAAATTGTATCCCGTTCTACTAAACTCCTATCACGTTGTATGCACTTCTTGATCCGATTTCTAATTACTAATTTCTACTACTATTACTAATATCAACTTTTCGCAGTTGTTCTTGCATTATTTCGCGGGATGCTTGGAGAATCTGGAGAGATCTGCTCTGACTTGAACATCATTTTTATACACGTTTTGTTTTAATAATCTCCACAAATAAAAGTCCAATGGCGTTATATCAGGGGATCTGGGTGGTCAAAAAAAAATAAAGGACTAGTAAGACTTATCCACCGTAAAAGAAAATTTTGGTTTAACCCAATGAGTACAACAATAGCATTATGAATTGGAGAACCATCTAATTGCAGGTTCAAATTTCTTCTCAGCAACACTGACAACTCTTCTATAGCACCTTGAAATTCCGTGTTAGGAAATTCTAAAAACTATTTCTACTTTTTCGGCAATGGTTAGGTCTATTCATAAACTTTTTGTTTTCCATACTACTCTTTGTTAAGACAATGGAATTTTAATTCATTGATAACTATAATATTATTAATGATTAAAAATCAAAAATGTGTGTTTACAGTTAGGATTTGGCCTAATTTTGGGATTCTGAACAACTTTTCTTAAACTTTTTGCATTTATTATTGATCGTAGTAGGCTGTTTTGCGGTAAAATTATTTAAAAATTGTCAAATAGCCGCTTTAGAGGGTAGCCTAATTGACCACAATTTGAAATTGATCAGAAAATACATAAAAAAGTTACAGGGGTGTCAAACACGCGGTTTTTGTAATTCCGTGGTTCCGGAAAAAAAGGAGATAAGTCGAAAATTGCGTAAAATGAGATAAGTGGTAAATTGACTTCTAATTTTTACCGGTAACGGTTGTGTATCAGGAGATATGTTATATGACGTCAAGAAGTGTGGTGGGATTTACCTAATGTGCGTTTAGCGGTAACTCGTTTTGAAACTTCGGTGACGTGCCCAATGAGATATGTCGACTTATTCCCTTTTTCACAATTCGACATTGCTCTCAAAGTTGACTTACCTCGTTTTGCGCTGCTGTTGATTGTGGAATGCGGGTATATTAATTTGTGTGTACAAGCATTGTAAAGTTATGTTAATCGAAACCATGGCCACAAGAGGACAGAATGATAATGGTAGCAATGTGTAATAAACAATCTGGCAATGGTACCTAAGATTATAGCATATTTTTAATTTTTACATGGTTTATTTAAAATGGGATAATAATGTTTTCTAACCTCAAAATATGGTCAAAGTAACGAAATGCGTTTTACATTCAGTGCAAATTTGAGAATCAATTTATTGTTATTAACTGTAAAAGATTATTATGGTTTTCACACGTATCTTAATCATTCAGATTCTGATTCGAGTATGGTGCCGCCGATTACCGAAGAATATCGGAATTTATTAGATGATGTAGAATTGTAGATGACAGTGACAAAGATAAAGATTACGTTCCTTCTGAGTCAGAATCTAAAACTGATTTTAAAATAACGTTAGAAGCTGACGGAAATTTAGTAGAGCTTGTTCAGCAACATAACGAGTCTGTTTCCAATACGGTTAAAATAAATAGAAAATCGGTTAAGGGAAAATCCAGAGCAGTAAGAAGTAAACGTAAGAGAAAAAGACATTTTGGTAAAGAATATACAACGGAGTCAGGAAAAACTAGGAAGGGTAGAGAATGTTAGGCTCTACGCCAGTGTAGAATGAAATGCATTGACAGATTTTCTGACGAAGATAGAAATACGATATTCAAAGAATATTGGGGCAGTGGTTCTCACGAGAAACGAGTTTCTTTTGTTACTGGACTAATAACAAAAACAAAAAAAGACAGAAGAATAATTAGCGGGAAAAAAATTAAAAATAGAGAATTTAATCACAAATATCATCTGAGAGTAAATGGTGAAAAATTTGATATTTGCAAAGTATGTTTTAGAAGAATTCTCGGCGAAAGAAACAAATTTTTGGAGCTATGCAGTATCCGAATAAATTCTTGTTGTTCAGGAATTGTTGAGAGTGATCAACGGAGAAGGAAGCCACCTTCAAATAAATACACGGAAGCGGATATTAACCAGGTTCGCCAATTTATTTTAAGCGTTCCACTTTATGAAAGTCACTATACTCGACGTGACACTAAAAAAAGTACTTACCGCCATATTTCACTATAACAAAACTGTACAACGAATATGTGACTTGTTCGAATACTACTCTTGTTAGTCGGACAAAATTTGAGGAAATATTTCATAGCTTAAATATTGGAATAAAAACGCCTAGCAAAGATACTTGTAGCAAGTGCGATAAATTGAAAATGAAGATAAATTTGGCACCATTAGAAAATAAAAGTAAACTTCAAGATGAATTGTACGCCCATATAAAAGAAGCCGATGACTACTACAAGCTGAAAGCTGTAGATAAAAATGTCAAAATACGACAGATCTAAGAACAGCCGCTTTTGATCTGCAACAATGTTTGCCAACACCACTTTTAGCATCCGGAATTACATTTTACCTCAAACAGTTGTGGACCTTTAATTTAACTGTTCACGACTGTGATGATAATCAGGCATATTGCTTTATGTGGCATGAGGCAATGGCAGCAAGAGGAGGTAATCAAATAGCATCATGTATGTGGGATTAAGCCCGCATGATGCGCCACTGCCTACCGAAGAGATATCTGCGGGGAAACGCGTCGACAGTGTGGCACGACGCACACAAGGCCTTTTTCCTCATTTAGGAAGACGAAAATGGTAAGTTGTTGTTAAATGATTTTTTGTTGTTTGTTATATGCATTATTGATAAAAAAAAACAAAACAAAAATTTAATCAAAGTTTCTATTAGTATTTTATAAAAACAACAACAAAAAATGAGAATCTTCCTTAAAAAAAAACACAATTTATGACAATCTTTAAAAAAAATTTTTAAATTATCATTGCAATTCTCTTAATCTTCTTGCTCATCTTCCTCACCTATATCTTCGTCTACTTCGTCTTCACTCTCTTCTAAAGCAGGTTGTAGATCTTTCGGGGTATTTCTAGGGCTTTCAAAAAAATCTAAAACCTCTTTACAAAATGGTTTAGAATGTTTTCTCGGCTTTTGTCTTAAGCTGACTATCACGGGATCCGTAGTAACCATCATCAAATTAAAAATATCAGTGTTCGATTAACTCTTGAAGTTTTCCTTGTATGAAATATTCTATAATTTTTGAAATCTTTTTGCCGACTTTCTTGGATATCTTCTGTTAATGTTCCAATTGGTAATACCGCATTAAAAATAGGTTACAGAATTTACAACGAATATTGCACAACTAGTTACTAGAATGGGTCGCCCCGATCTTGATAATTAGTGACTGCCATAATAATTCCAAAGAACTACACAGTACTGGCGAAAACCACCTTCCACAACGCTGCGATTAGCACCGGGGAAATACCACCTGTAACATCAGAAAATGAATAACGCTATTATTCCCGTTGTAGTTATTTGAACGAGTTATTTAAATTACTAGGTTGCCAAAACACGAGTTCCAAGGAAATGGGGCACTCGAGAGTTATGTACACACTGACTATGCTCTGTATTATGGTTAATTGAGACAAACTTCCACAGGATGTCAACATCCAAATATTATCTTATATTCAAAGAAACCAACTGCATGAATCTACCCCTTGTATATTCATGTGTGCAGGACGCAATGTGTAAACGTTTAGATAATAAGTCTATATAAGCGATGTAACCGTATTTTTAAGTCAGTTATATTAGTTTGTCAGTTATACTGTTATACTGTTCATACATGTAACTCCGTACTTGATAAAATAAATTTTATATTTTTTAATTATCAAGTTTCGTTAAACTTAATTGGCGCAGTCGGTAGGATTGGCACAAGTTTTCGAAAATTTGGAAAACTTTTTGTTTCAACAATTAAGTGTCAATCCGATCTACAAATCTACATCAACGTCAGATTTTACATCAGCTACGAGAAGAAACCGCACTAGTAGTTACATCAGGGCAAGCATCGCCGAGGTTCAACCAAACGGGTGTGGCCATTCAAATAGCAGCAGAAGACGAGGACAGCATCGCCGAATCTTCCGCATAGCGAGAGCCCGAGGACAAGCATCGCCAACGGTTCGAGCAACCCCATTCAAACAGCACAAGACGAGGACAACATCGCCGAATCTTGCGCTTAGCAAGAGCCCGAGGACAGCATCGCCAACGGTTCGAGCAACCCCAGGTCGAGGACTACAATCGCCAACACCAGGGCCTAATTTTAGAAGAAACTAATGAAACTAGCACTTCTATCACTGTAAGTCGCTATTACTTAACTTATTTCAGAGTCAAGAATTAAACAATTTTAATTATAAGCTTGCTTAAAACAAAGTGTTTTAAACATTTATAATAATAATTTAGTATTAGCCCGAATTGACGTAAATTATTATTTATGCTAGACATGTCGGAGTACGCAATGACTAACTAGCTTAGTAATAACTATTACAACAATTCTAAAGGGAACGCTTAAACAAATTAAAAACCCCTGTCCCATTTGCTTAAAAACAAAATAAGTAAATAATTACATGCATGTATTATGTACAATTCTCAAGTAAGAAATTCTCAAGTAACAAATATCAAAACCAATAGAACTGCGGATGAACATCAAACGATCGAACAGAAACTAGACATTATCATTCAAAATCAGAACAAACTAGCGCAAGAACTAGCAGAAGTAAAAGCTCAAAGGGATGAGTACAAATTAGAAATAACAGCCCTAAATGAAACAGTTAATACGCTAATGTCAAAGTGCGTGGTGCTGGAAAACAAAGCTAAAGAGTCTGACCAAAAAATTGAGGAACTCAAAAATACAAATAACTTACTTGAACAAAATTCTATGACAAACGAACTGGAAATAGTCGGAATACCGGAGGTGAAAGATGAAAATATTGTAAGGGAGGTATTAAACATGTGTGAATTCCTGCAAGCAGATGTTAAAGAAGAGGAAATTAGCTCTTGCTACAGGAAAAAGTCATTTTATAGAGGGAGAGAAACAAGTGACTCGAAAATAATAGTACAATTTACAAGAAAAATTACGAGGGACCGTGTAATTGAATGTAGGAAAAAAAGGGGCAGAATTACAAAAACTGATGATATAAACAACACAGTGCAAACAGTGTATATAAATGAAAGACTCACTAAACAAAACGGCTATCTATTTAAAATGGCTAGAAGTGAAAAAAATAGTGGAAAATACAAATATGTGTGGGTGCAAAATGGAAAAATATATGTCAAACAAGCGGACACATCGGAAAGAAAACTCGTCCAAAAAGTAAGTGACCTGTAATTGTAAGTGATGAAGTTAGTACAAGACAATAATTATGAACTCCTTACTATGAACTGTGAATTAAAAAAAGTTCAAACAGTAGATAATATCAATATTAACTCAAGTAGGTTAGGATTAGTAGTATTAAGCGTAAATGCACGTAGTATAAGAAATGAGAGATTTTGTAATATTAAGGAATTACTCTCTACAATACCCATAGAAGTAGATATATTAGTAATAAGTGAAACTTGGCTACACGATGGAGACACGGAATATCATGAAATTACAAACTATAGGAGTGTCCATGCATGTAGACGGGAAACAAAACAAGGTGGTGGTGTATCCATCTATGTCAGAAATATTTATGATTATAATATGTTACAGAATATAAACACAGATGAATACAACTTGCTCCTAATTGAAATAACCAATTTAAACTGGACAAATAAACTAGTAATAGGGGGAGTATATAGAGTACCAGACCACACAGCCACTGCAATTGACAGATTTCTGAATGAGGCTGAAAAATTGTTGTCACAGTCAAAAGCAGAAACAATTATCTTAGGCGACATGAATATTGACATATTACTGAATGACATGAAAATGAAAAAGTACACGAGTTTAATTGAAGCCTTCAACTTTAAAGTTATCAATTGTAATACCCTACAAGAACCACTGCTAACAAAGAATCCTTGATAGACCATGTTGTAGCAAATAATACCACCAAAAGAAGTTACACAATCTTAACAGTTCCTTACTGCTTCAGCGATCACAGTTTACTATTGACCACCATAAATTTAAGCACAGATAAGAGAGCAACACAAAACAGAGAGATGAGCATTATAAATTACCAGAAAGCAGAAGAATACCTTAGATTAAACCCAATCAGAATAAATTGCAGCAGCTATCCAAGCCCTACTAGTATTAATATTAATCAAACCACAAATGAGCTCATTAATCACCTGGAGGCAGCAATACAATATGCTACAAAGAATAAATCAGGTAAGGTGACAAAAAGAGGTAATAACACACCATGGATAAATGTACAATTAAAAACGTTAATTAACACAAGAAACAAAAAAATATGCAGCACATAAAGAAAATCCTACCAGCAAAACTGCAGAAGACGATTACAAAAAAGCAAGAAATCAGGTAACAACGTTAAGGAGGAAATTGAAAGAAAAATACTACAACAAGACTTTTCAAGATCAAGCACAAGATATGAGGAAAATGTGGCAAACCATAAATGATGTACTATGTAGAAAGCAAAAAAACCAAAAACAGCAAACTTTTACACTTAGCAGCGGTAGCTCAGATACAAATGTACCAACTGAAGTTGCAAATATTTTTAACAAGTACTACAACGAAGTTGCAAAAAATCTTGCAGATAAAATAGAAACCAAACCTACAGACATACCAACTTACACTAAGATCGAAAACAAATTAAAGAACGAAATGAGCTGGATTCCAACAAGTACGTATGAAATAGAAAAAACGATCGAGAAGCTTAAAAATAAAACATCTAAAGATGCTTGGGGTTTGAGTAACAAACTATTAAAGATACTAAAAAACTATCTTGCTGAACCAATAGCAAAAATCACAAATATGTCACTTATATCTGGGGTATTTCCTTCAAGCCTAAAACTCACAAAAATTATACCAATATATAAAGGGGGGAACTCAAAAGAACCAGGAAACTATCGGCCAATAGCAATAGTACCAGCAATATCGAAGGTAATTGAAAGTGTAATTGATATCCGGCTCAGAGAATATCTAAACAAAATCAATTTTTTTTGTATTAATCAATACGGGTTCAGGAAAAATCGCAGTACAGAAGATGCAGTTGCTGACATGGTTGCAGAAGTACAAGATGCTTTAGATCAAGACAAAATAACCTCTGGGATATTCATAGACCTTAGGAAAGCGTTCGATACGGTCAATCATAAGCTATTATTAGCTAAACTTAAAGCAGTTGGAATAAATGGTAAAATGTTGCAGTGCATCGACAGCTATTTAAAAAACCGAAAACAATATGCAAGTATCAATGGGAATAATAGTGAACAGAGAACACAGGAAGTTGGTGTACCCCAAGGTTCAGTTTTAGGTCCACTACTGTTCCTAATGTACATAAATGACATCTATTTGTGTGATCTGAAAGGAAAACTCACACTGTTTGCAGATGATATTAGCATGCTTTACATCAGCGATAACCTGGAAGAGCTATTCTCGTCTAAGCAAAAGGACCTAAATACACTCGCAGAGTGGTTACGTGCTAATAAATTAAGCCTAAATACAGAAAAAACTAAGTATATGATCATGTACAAAAACAAAATTAAACACAATCGAAAATTGCGCATAAAAGAAGAAGAAATAGAGGAGACAGAAAAAGTTACTTTCTTAGGGCTAGAAATCATGTATAATTTATCTTGGGAAGATCACATAAACAAAGTAATCCGCAAAGTAAGCCCAATCACTGGAATTTTAAGACGACTAGCAGGAACCATACATACAGGAACCCTGAAAACAATTTACTATTCTCTAATTCATAGCCATCTGCAGTACATGTTAACAATATGGGGATATGCCCCAAAAAAATACCTACACCAGCTGCAGGTTATGCAAAACCGGGCAATCAGAAACCTCTATAACCATCCACTCGAAAAACACAGAACACACATGTATACAGAGGCAGAAATTCTTCCACTAACGTTACAAAGAGACCTACAGTTAACAATGCTGGCTTATAAAACCTACAACAGAACAGACACATCCCAAAATATATTAATAACAAATGAACAGAAACACAGCTACCATACAAGAAATAGAGCACAACTGCAACTAAAACCTATTAACACAACAACGTATGGCAGTAACTCCATGGCACATAAAATGAAAATTCTATACAACCAAATGCTGTCGGAGCTAAGTGGGGCCAACGTGAGACAGATCAAAACCAACGTTAAAAATAAGCTTATGTTAAGTATAAAAGACTGCTTCTGTTAATCTTAAATTTTAAATCCATAATAACAATACTGCATAGTGCTTAATTCAAGTGCAATTATTTCAGTACCTGATAAGGTAACCCATAGTAATAATCTTTTATTTTTAAGTTAGTAATAATATAATAAGTGTCAATGTTGTTTGAAATCAAATACATATAATCTGTAAGCAGCAATAGATGCTAGTTCCTATTTTATATGTAAGGGAGTTATAAATAAGCTGTTTGTGGAAACAAATTCTGTTAAACCTCAAAAAACGAGCTTAGGCTCACTGAGGTCTTTGTAAGCAAATAAATAAATAACTAAATAAATATTTTTACCCACCAATTCTACTCACGTAACAACCTCTGGACGTTGCATTCTTTCGGCCGCTCAAGGCAGGTTGGCGAAAAGTAATGCACAAATGGAGGATGGGGTCTGGGGAGAAAGCTGCAAG
This sequence comes from Limonius californicus, assembly GCA_014611495.1. NCBI lineage: Eukaryota > Metazoa > Arthropoda > Insecta > Coleoptera > Elateridae > Limonius > Limonius californicus. Next base: position 12,665 of record JABXWE010000638.1, on the reverse strand, counting down.
TATTCCGAATGACAAATTTCCTAATTTGCTTAACGAATTGATGGGTGAAAAATAACAAAATCAAAAAAAAATGTTCAAGTCGCATTCAAAAATGCGGAAATTTTCCCTTGAATCGCGAAGAGGTTTTAAGTAAGCTTCCACATGAACCTGCCGAAGATAACGAAGTCGCAGAGCAGGTGAATAACTCCGTTGTATCACTATTAAAATAAAAGCGATATGGAAATGCTAGTACCAGTACCGATTTTTCTGATGCAAGTGAGAGTGAAGTAGAGGATCATGTGTCACTCCATGACAACGATAGCAGTATGGGTTCAGTAGATTTTGAAGAAGAAAGTGATGAAATTCAAGAAGAAATAGAAGACGGGGGCCAACAAGAAGTAGAAGAAAATTATCAAGAAATGATATATTGCCCATAGAAAAATCTACCAGTAATGAAAATCAACTTGAAGTATACATGCATGGAAGGTTTTTTACTAACGTTTTGCCAATTAAAAATCAGGAAATTGAAAAATCAATGTGGTTACGTGTTGCCTTTGTGGTAGAAAAATCCGCGAAATCCAAGAAGTACTAATATTTTATTGGAAAGGTGGCCCAATTAGATGAAAATTACGAAGTCGCCAAACAAAATATAATTCAGGATATGTTTATGCATTTCCAGAAGTTCCTGATGTCAATGTATTTTCTTATGGGCAAGTTGTAGGAAAACTGGCCCCAAAAGAGCCTATTGTTAACAGTTGGATGGCATACCGGACGGACTACAAGAAAAATAAATATAAACGTAAAGATATCATGATTCTTGATTTTCGTCTTAATCTGGGAGAATTTTTGCTGTGTGACACTAAACAACATAGAGCAGAAGACTCGCATCTTATTGAAGATGAATCAGGGGCACAACCAGCACAGAAGACAACAAGAGTAACACCAATGCCGTGTGTAGATAAAAGGTATGACAGATACAATCATTGGCCCATTTGTGAGGATAAGAAGAACCCTCCGACTTGTCGTCTGGAAAGATGCAGCAGTCGTTCCAGAACCCGCCTCAGCAAGTGCAACGTACATTTATGTTTAAGCAAAAATCAAAGCTGTTTTGTTAAATTTCATTGTAAGTAACATTAAGTACTACATACATTCTTTACTTTATAAATAAACCATTATTCTACAACGGTTTAGCTACATCCTCTCCCCAGTGTGTATATTTGTGAGAATGTAACAATTGTGCACTTAACAATGTCAGCCTGGTACAAAAATCTGCCTAACAATGAGAAGATCAAGCGAACTCGGCCGACATACTCTAAAAGTGATAACGCACTTTTTTGTATACCATGTAAGCTGTTTAAGTCGAGCTCTGAATATGTCAAGCCAGGGATGTCGTCACTACAAACAAGTGGCTTAACAAATTGGAAAAAGGTGCTAGAAAGACTTTGCACTCATGAAGGTTCTAAACGTCACAAAGAAAATTTTGTCAAGTGGAAGACATTGATCAATACAATGGACTGCAAAAACAAGGGTATCAGAGCTCGATTAGAACAGGCTATTAAATGTGAAAAAACAAATGGAGGGAGATCCTACGTATCATTATCGATGCGATTCTCTATCTAGCATGTAATTGTCTTTCCTTTAGGGCAGGGTTGTCCAACACGCGGCCCGCGGCAAGTACCATTGTGGCCCACAAGCAAATGAAGATGCAATGAATTTCAAATGCTCTTTAGTTCAATTGCTATTTTTTTCCGATAAATATACGTATTGTACACCATCTGTAAAATTAAATTATATAATGTTTATGTGTTTTTTAAACATATAAAAAAGATCAGAAATCTAACTGTTGTTTTAAATATTTTATAACAGATTTTATGTAAGCGCTCCGACTTTTCCCCATAAGACTCCATGTTACAGAACCAGTACAGTAGGCCTCCGCACTATGTGGCAACCCAGTCAAGGCGGTGGTTGATATAACCGCTCACATGAATGAATTAAACATCCGTCTCCAAGGCAAAGATCAACTCATCAGTGCAATGTTTCAAATTATAAACGCGTTCCAAATGAAACTGAAGTTATGGCAGGAACAAATAAATGGAAACAATTTTTCGCATTTCAATACTTTGGCCGAACATAATCCTTTGAGTGGACAGAAATACTCAGTCTTACTCCTCGATTTGATATGGGAATTTGAACAACGATTTCAGGATTTTCGAATGAATAAGCATTATTTTAGTATTTTTACAACTCCATTTTCGGTAGAAATAGATACATTAAATAAAAATACACCAAATTTTCAAATGGAATGCGTTGAGTTGCAATCTGATATGCAACTAAAGGACAAATTTGACCCTGTAACGTTGATTGAATTTTATAAATCTTATCTACAAAGAGACAAATTTCCCACGATACATAATCACGCCCTCTTCATGACATCCCTTTTCGACAGCACTTACATATGTGAACAAATCTTTTCAAGAATGAACCACACCAAAGTAAGACTCGAAATAGAATACCTGATGAAAATCTGGAGAACACATTGAGAATTTCTACTACAGTGCGATTGTAAATGATTGGGGCAGTTTGAATTTAACGCCACAAATTTTATTGTATTTCACATGTTGGTTGTGGCTATATCAATATAGGGGCGAGGCTTTTTTTAAATACCTATTTCAAGGTCGCCGTATTTATGATTTCTGCTGTTCCTAATCATTTTAATTTTTCTAATTTGCTTTACCTTTATATCAAAAAAAAGAACTATCTTTTAAACATAATTTCTTGTTTAGGTAAGTTATTAATTGTTTTAATAGATAAAACTATTGATTAAAATCGTTATTAACAATTAATACATATCTTAGTTATCCCTATTTAAGACGCCGCTGATGAGAAATAAACAACTGACAGGTTTACTGTATTTGCTACCAACATGACAATAATTTCTTATGGCGGTAAATTCAAACTAGCCTCAATCATTTACAATCACACTGTACATCTATTGCACCAGATATCGAGACATTGTCGATGCGGATCCAAGGCCAAGTATCGCACTAGTTTTTTTTTATACATATGTTCTTATTGATATGTACGAGTATAAATAATTATTTATGTCTCAGTAAAAAGTATTCAAATATAGTGTGCTTTATCATCCACGATTTTGGTCGATTTTAATGACAGTATTTGAACTGCGGCCCCAAACACTTTCTATTACTAAAATGTGGCCCCGAACATCGAAAAGGTTGGACAACCCTGCGTTAGGGGAACTGTAGAACCCCAAAGCAACATCAATATGACAATGGCTTTCACCTGTAAAAAGCAAGGAAACTATTTAAACCTTATTCACTTACTTTCAAGACACAATGCAACATTGAAGTCAACACTGGAAGAAAGGAAAAAAAGCCAAGTTTCTTAACTCTCCAATCCAATTTAAAATGAAGTTATCGAAATGATAGGTGGATGTGTAAAGAAAAAACTACTTAACGATATTGTCAAAGCTAAATATTATACCGTCATGTTTGATTGCACTCCAGACGTATCGCATAAGGAACAGATGAGCCAAGTTATTCGCTGTGACGAAACAGAGAAATACATATGAAGTTAAAGAAAGCTTCATTGATTTTATAGAGGTTCATGGGAAAACAGGAGAGTATTTGGCCGAGACAATCATTAATAAACTTACAAATGATGGTTTAGAAATTACAAACTGCCGTGGCCAGTCATACAATAACGGATCGAACATGGCTGGTGTGTACAAGGGAGTCCAAGCAAGATTTAAAGAAATGAATCCAAATGCAGTGTTTGTCCCTTGCATTGCCCATTCCTTAAACTTAATTGGGCTGAATGCCTCAACAGTTTCAGCCGAAACATCTAACGTCTTTGGAGTAGTTCAAAGACTTTACACTTTTTTTCTCTTCGCCCCAAAGGTGGAAAACAATGAAAACAGGCTTTGGAAGAGATTAACGAGGGTCAGAGTCAAAGTTCTGAGACAAAGTCAGAAGCAAGAAGTCTGCTGAAAACAATTCTTGACTTTCGATTTATCCTCTTTTTGGTTGCTTGGGCTGAAATCTTGAAAGAAATCAACAGAGTAAACAAAGAGATTCAAAAGAATAATATTATTCTTTCCAAATCACTAGACATGTTGAAAGGCTTGACCAAAACAATGGAATGGTAAATAAATGAGAAAAATGAATGGTTGAAAACTGCAAAAGAAATTGAGGTACGTGTAGGTGTTGCACCAGATTTGACGTCACATAGAACATCAAAAAAGAAAACACTGCCAGGAGAAAACCAGGATGATGAAGCAAGAAAAATCTCTCAAAAGGAAAAACTTTTCAATTCCATGAAAGAGATAATAGATGTCATATGAATTCACCTAAATGACGGAATGGAAAGCACCAAAAACCTAAATAAAAATGTTATGTTTTTGAGTGGAATATCTCAACCGGCAAACTTGGCAATTTGCTATGTAAACGATCAAGTCAAGATGTATTACCCACTGAAACAGTGGTTTTTCGGGACAATTTGTCAGAAACCAACTACGCCGATCTCAATGTAATTGATCTTCTCAACTTTATTGAGAAGAGGGGTCTCGCCGACGATTTTCCTAATGCGATGGTGGCGCTGAGAATTTTCTCTACGTTTCCAACATCTGCTGGTTTGTGAGAGAAGTTTCAACAAACTTAAAATTATTAAAACTTTTTAAGAAACTCTATGAATGAAGATAGGTTATCTGACCTTGCAATATTGTCAACTGAAAGTGAGCTAGCCAGCTCACTTGATTACGGTGATGCCTTCAACTCTTTTGCTGAAAAGACGTCCAGAAGAGTAGCATTTTAAATACGTATTGTAATATTTTGCTATTGTTCCATTCTGTTTTTGATATGTTAGTAATTGCATATTTATGTAGTCTTTTTGAATGGTTATATTGTAGTTGTATATTTATAGTTTGTGTTGTATTTTTGAATTTATAGTTTGTATTGCAATTGTAGTTGTGTATACACCTATATTTGTTATGCTATTGACTATTCATGTGCATTACCTTTCATTACTTTTGTAGTTTAGTAAAATACATTTTGTTTAACTGTAGTGTATGATCAATTTATTTGAACCATAATCACGCTTTAAGCCATTTTCAAAGAATTGCGTTCGGAAAGAAACAACATAGTTATCAATTTTATTGTAATCTTAAAATTTAATAGCAATAGTATTTTTTGCATGGTATTTATAGATATGAGTAGGGGCGGCGAAGTAGGATCTTGCCCCCCCTGGGAAAATCTCTAGATCCGGCTCTGTTGAGGTACCTATTCTGCTTCACAAGAAATTTTCATCACTGACACATTTTCACTAACACACACATTTTTTACACTTATATTCGTAGACCTTTTCAATATGCAGGGTGTTAATGAATTGCAGGGACAAACTTCTAGGGCTTAAAGTATACATTTTTTGTTAATAAATGTATGGTCAAGTGTTTCCTTTCAGGGATAGAGCTTCTCAAAGATTCTTTGAGAAGCGCCTAAATGTAGGCAACTCAATTTACTACGTATTTGTTTCCATAACGACGAAAGTAATACAGGATAAACGAAGCCCTCTTTGCCAATTTGTAAATTCAAATTAAATGAGAGATGCTTGGAAAACCGCGTCCTCGATCTCGCTCTTTCAAAGCAAGCAAGCAAGCAAAATCCTGTATTAATTTCCGTCGTTATGGAAACAAGTAGTAGGTAGTAAGTAATCTTTGAGAAGCTCTATCCCTGAAAGGAAACACTTTTGACCATACATTTATTAACAAAAAATGTTTGTTTTCATGAACACTTTAAGCCCTAGAAGTTTGTCCCTGCAATTCATTAACATATTGTTTTCCTTAACCATATTCTGCTTGGTGAATTAAACAAACTAGTTTTTTACTGTCTACAGCTACATACCTACTACAATAAAACAACAAAACAAATACTTTTTATTATCAAACTGCTGCAACAAAAACTATCACATTTGCAAGTACAACAGGATTTATAAACACAAAAATGCATACACTTGAACCTTTACAGTAATTCTGCTACCAATATTTTAACAAAGATGAATGATATATTGTCGACTACAACACCGTTAAAAATTGGGAATGTTTTTGTTTCTTACTGATTCTTTATATTAAATTGGTGTAATTTAATTACTAATTATTTATATCCAGATCAGAAGGCAACAAAAGCTGATCTATCCAAATCTTCCATGCATCACAAATATTAGACCGCTAAAATAAGTATCGATATGCGATTTGATCTACATTTCACTTTAGCACACGGGAAAGCATTGCCTGCTGCATGCACCCGAATAACCAATAAGATGCCGTGGGGTGACTGGGCGCAGGGGGTAACTGGGCCATAGTTTAACTCCTACCAAATTTATTGGTAATTTTAATATTTAGCTGTTGGCATCACTGAATTTAAGTGTTACCATCATAAAACAACGACTCTGACGACTCATTTGTAGATTTGATTTAGTGGTGACAAGTTCTTGAAGATTTCAGCTTCTTTTCTACAGAACATCGTGGTGTAGCAGACATTTTGGAGATTGTTAAAGCAAACATCAGTAAGCATTTTTGCCAGTTTTCTTGGTTTTGCATAAAGATTAGACATAATTGAATTAATAAATGTGTTTGTTGGCATTTCTTCTGTTGATGTTGTGTGGCCCAGTTACCCCGGATTTTTTTTTAAATGGGGTAACTGGGCCATATGCCAGGGGTAACAGGATCATCTGGGACCCAGTTACCCCAATAGTTTGTGCTAGTTTTATTCCAGGTCAGGGTGCGAACATACGTAAGAAAAACACAAAATGGAGCCGGCTTTGTTTATACTGCTGAGGACCTTGAACGAGCCATTGGTGATGTAAAAAAAAGGCAACAAAACAACCCGTGTCGCAGCTATTTTCTATAACATTCCTAGGTCTACATTGAAACACTATGTACTTGGTACTCGAGGGAAGGGCAGCACATCGCAAAAGGGCAAAGGAGGTGGTGGTGTGACATCATACCAATCTTCTACTGATGAAGAGGAACTTGCCAACAGTATCAGGGTAATAGAGAAAAACGGATTCGGGCTTTCTGGAGATGTGTTAGATCTAACACAAGCGTACATCAGGCAAAATAAATTACAAACTCGATTTAAAGACCAGGCACGGACTGCATCGCATGTCTCTGAAAAAACCTCAGAGTATAGAGCATGCTAAATGAAACCAGGACTGTTGGAGCTATTGGTATACAGAGCCACCGCAAAACTAGTTCATCTGGGAGAGAAAATACATCAGCATTGCTATGTATTTCCGCTGTTGCAAGAACAATTCCACTACTGTGTGTTTTTAACGGAAAATATGTCATGGAACATTGAGTAGACCAAGAGGTAGCTGCACAAACTGCTGTTTCTGCAACCGAACGAGGATGAATGGAGACAACATTGTTTTACAAATGGTTTAGAGATGTTTTCCTAAAAAATATTGACACAGAAATACCAGTGTTGCTAATTTATGATGGCCATTCTACGAATATTTCCACACAGTTGATCCGATTAGCACAGGAAAATGATGTCACTATCATGAAATTGCCACCTCACACAACACACCTTTTGCAGCCCTTAGATGTTGCAGTGTTCAGAAGCTTAAAATTGAAATGGGACAAAGAACTCTGTAAATGGCAAAGCCAAAATCCACGAAAAAAATTCCTAAACCTGAATTTATATCTATTTTAACGAAGGTTGCTCAAGAAATTTCTTCAACAAGTATTATTAACGGCTTTAAAACAACAGGGATCTATGACCCAAACATGCAAGGACCAAACAAAGATGTAATTCCCGAGTCAGTTTTTAAATCAGGAGATCTGCAACGATACAAGAAGAATCTACCTTGTTCTGATCTTCCGTTACCACCTGGCTTAGCAGTTCAGCAGGATGTAGCATCAACTGTAGGAGAAACATCAACTGCAGGAAATCTACCAACCGCAGGAGAACTACCAACTGCAGGAGAAACATCTACGGCAGGAGAACCATCAACTGCAGGGAAACATCTACGGCAGGAGAACCATCAACTGCAGGAGAAACATCTACGGCAGGAGCAATTCATCAAAATGAAACAACCGCTGTAGCAAACTGCCAAGATGTGGCTACTCCTAATGAAAATCAACCCAGGAAAGAGCCAGAGCAGCGTCAAAGTTTTGAGGATTTGCTTTTGACCTTCTCAAAAATGAACAAAAACCATCAAAACCGACGAAACGCAAAAGGATTGTTCATAATGTTGAAATTATTACATCAGAAGAATGAAGAAGAACGTTAGAGAATAGGAGGAGAAAGAAGAAAATGTACAACGGAAAAAACAGAAGCTTCTAGAAAAAGAACTAAAAGCGAAAGAAAAAGCAAAAAAGCAGCAAGTTAAGAAGCATCAGGAGAAAATTAATGACATTTCAACTGATGACAGTGATTCTTATTCCCTTCAAGATAGCGATAAAGACAGCAACTTTAGTTTCTCTGAAAATGAAGATGAATGCGTGGATTCTCTTCAGCCAGGGGATTACTGCGTGCTAAAAGTTTTTGGCAAAACCGCCGCTTCATTCAGATTATACGTTGCTATTATTTTAGAAAAAGACAATGAGGGCTACGAAGTAAGGTTTTTTAAAAGACAGCCAAACCATGAAATTCGCACAAACAGAGGAAGCGGCATACATCAGAGAGGCTGATGTTGTTCGAAAGTTATCAAAACCTATCACTAGCACTTCCGCTCGTTATCAGAACATGATAAGTTTTAGCACTGACCTAACAGATCTGACAAATATTTATTAAGTTAAGATCCAATATGCATTTCCTTCCTATCTTAAGTTTTATTTTAGGGAAAGTTTGACATCAGTTAAAAAAAGTTACGTTAAAATTGAAATGTCTTATGCTTATGTTACGTTAAGTACTTACATAACTTCTTCTCTAAACAAAATGTAGTTTTTTACATTGTAATAATAATAAAAGCAAATTTTGTATTTTGTATTTTAATTTTTTAGTGCCTTAACTAGATTAAGGTCAGTTGCAATGCCTCTGGCGTCAATATCACTAAAATGATTAGCGTGACTGTAATTTTTTAAGGTGATTTAAATGTTTAGAAGTAGGCCCAGATACCCCAATTCAAACTAACAGAACTTATAGGAAACATAGATCTGACTGGTCCAGTAACCCATGTTGACGGGGTAACTGGACCCATACGGGAATATTTTTTTGGTTTGTTTTTTAACCTTAAATGTTCATAAAGTGATACTGAAACATCCTATCCCTTAGAGTAAACATAGTTAAACATATTTAACAATAAATTAAACCCTACTTAAAAGACATAAAGTCAATAATTCAAAACCACGTTGTAAAGTCATGACCCAGTTACCCTAGGGCACCTTACTGTACGTAGTTTATCTCTATTCAACTAAATGAGCATCGGGTGTTTTAACTGCCTCATCCTTATCTACAAATTCAGTGGCGTAGTAGTAGTATAATAATTAATTAGGCGAAGGGTACGTTTTATAATCGCTTGCGTTTCTCTTTTTAAAGAAGAAAATATCTATCGCCTAGGTGGGAAAGTATTTTCGTTATTCGCATATACAGAATTGACGGCGTTTTTCACTAATGCGTTCATCTTAATTATACAGAAAAGGAAATCTAACCAGTGTCAGCGATCACATGCTGTGGTATTAATAAAGTTACTCAAAAGTAGGCAGAGTAGATACTCAAGAAACGAGCAGGTGCTCCATTTTGATATGATTAAAATTGTAGATAGAAAACGGAGCATCTACTCCGGCTGTACAAATACCTGGTTACAAAATATCATTTCCGTGCTCACCCCGTACTCCCCTCCAGCCATTGGTTTCAGTTGTTCTGTATTATTGTTTAGAAGAGAATCAATTACAGTTTGTAAGTGTGCTAAAAGATAATTCAGTTATTCGGGAAAAAACAAACCTACCTGAAGTAAAGAAAAAGAAAGAACAACGAATAACAAAAATTAAAGCAAGACTGCTAACAGACTTTGGAGGTGAAATTAATGAAACACATATTTGGAAAAAGTTAGGGTAAACCATACAGTCATCGGCCACCCGCCAGTGATTGGCATAACTACAGGATATCGCTTAGGAATTATACTGCTCTTAATTTTTAGTGCGCTTTATCAAAAAATATGGTAGTGGCAACACTTGCGCATCTGCATAATTTGTATGTTGGCAATAGCTTGTAACCTCAAATAATAATCGTCATATGTGTTAGGTGGTGTGGAAAGTTTGTGATAATTGTAAAAACTGTCAAGAATTCTTAAGACCTACGAGTGTGTAAACAACTATAGCTTCTAAGGTATGCCAGTTTTGGCGAGTGTATGGTTTTTTTAGCACTATTAATGCATTAAGTAATATTATATTTACGCGGGAATTGCTTCTTTAGGTTAAGTTGTTATTTAATTAGCTATGCCAATCACTGACGGTGAATTTTCTTAAAAATATAGTTATTGGCCATGTGGCCAATAACTGTATTACAAAGTATTTTAAAAGTTTTAATTTATTTCTTTTTAACATGATAAAATACACATTTAGGGCACATTATATAACTTTTTTCATGTCAACTATCATTCCTGACAGAGGTTGGCATATGCCAATAACTGTAATATTTGTATGGCCAATAACTGTATCTCTTATTATTTAGATGCCTAAGGTACAAGGGGGTGAAAAATATAGGAAGCGATATACAGAAGAGAGTGTTTTATTAGCTCTAGAAGCAATAGAAAAAGGAATGTCGCAGAGAGAAGCAGGTAAAACATTTGGCGTGCCGAGGCAAACATTGCAGTTTCGTCAAAGTGATAAATTTAAGAAGACCAGTTTAGGGCCAAACCCTGTCCTCACCAACGGTGAAGAAAGCATTTTAGAAGAATGGACTCTTACCAGCTATGAAAAAGGATTCCCTGTCCGTAAAGTTGATATACAAGCATCTGTAAAAGAATTTCTGGATTCTAAACCCCGAGAAAATCCATTTAAAGATAATCTTCCGGGGGACGGGTGGTACAACGCTTTTCTTAAACGCCACCCTGCTCTTACCCATCGAACGGCAGAATCTGTTACAGCTGCTAGTTCAACGATTGCGGAAGGAGACATTCGTAAATGGTTTGCTTCTGTAGAAGACTACCTTAAAGCAAAAGGTTTCGACAATATATTACAAGATCCCTCGAGAGTATTTAATGGGGATGAAACATGTTTCTACCTGTGCCCTAAAAACACTAAGGTTCTTGCCCCTAAAGGGGCCAAAAATGTGTACGAAATTGATTCAGCACAAGCAAAAGTAAACATAACGGTAATGTTTACTTTTTCAGCGTCGGGGGAAGTTACCGATCCAATGATTATATATCCGTATAAAAGATTACCGGCAGCCATTATCAATTCTGTTCGTTGTTGTTCTTCTACGTGGGGAATTGGTCATAGCGACAACGGTTGGATGACAGCGCCAGTCTTTTACGAATACATAGGAAATGTGTTTCATCCATATCTTGAAAAGGCTGGAGTAAAATTTCCAGTAATCCTTTTTGTCGATGGGCATTCCACGCATCAGACCCTTAAGCTAAGCCAACTCTGCACCAAATTACAGATTATTTTGATAGCGCTTTACCCAAATGCGACCAGAATTATGCAACCTGCGGATGTTGCAGCATTTAAACCTCTTAAAACAGGCTGGAAGAGAGCTGTATTAGAATATAAAAGAAAGAATCCTCGCCAACCGCTCACAAAAGAACGATTTGCTCCGGTTCTAAAATCTGTGATAGATCAATGCACAAAAGCGGACACGATTAAGAATGGATTCAGAGCTAGCGGTTTACAGCCGTGGAACCCATCTGCGATCGATTTCACTAAATGCTTAGGCAGGAATAATAGCAAGGTTGAACCATTTCGCACAGCAGAAGATAATATGAGTATTTCGTATAATAAATTTAAGGAGATAGTGGGAGACGAAAGAATCAAATTATTTGACCAAATTCATGAAGATACTGAAAATACTGATGAATTTATTTTACTATACAAAATATACCAAGAATTTAAAGTACAAGACAGTAATTACAAAACTCCGAATTCAGTTCCAGATAAAATCAGCAGTGATTTGTCTCGTACATCTACATATAATAAGGAAAACAATTTAAAAGAACACTTCGACATCAAAAATATTGACATTATCTTTGCCGACGAAATAGTACAAGACATGAATTTCGAAAATTTAAGTAATAATCTCGTAATGGAAGTAGACACTACTATGCTTCAAGAGCTAGAGCAAGAAACAACCAATTTAGAAGAAATTATTCTAAGCGATAAAGAAGGGAATAAAAACGAAAATGAATTGAATATGAATGACGCAGAAAAAGAAATGCTAAGCGAAAATGTAAATAATGGAAATACAGTTGATCATGATCTAAATATGGATAGTAACGGAAATCAATTGTTAACCAAAGATAAAAACGAAAAGAGTAATGAAAACGAATATTACGTATATAACAATGACACAGAGGAAAAGCAGATACTAACAGAACAGAACGCAGAGAATAATAATGAAAAAAAAAACTCCCGAGTGAAAAGGAAAAAAGCAAAGCGAAAGATTAACTTTTGTGTTAACATGTTCCGATTGAAAAAAAAACAGGAAGAAAAATTGAAAGCCAAAATAGAA
>JABXWE010000637.1:0-13844 GCA_014611495.1 Limonius californicus | reverse complement strand
ACACTTCAAATTAACGGTTTTACAGAACTAATTTTTTAATAATACGTGAATTATATTATAAAACTTTGATTAAAGGGTGGAGCAAAGTTACACCACCAAGTTGGATAGCTTTGTGCCACACAACTAAAAATTGCGTTTTCTACCAAATGCAGTGCATCTAGGCAACTTTGCGCCACGCTATCGTGTTCCCTTGAATTTTTTACATCAGTGAAAATGTTTCTATGTGAAAGCTTGTTCAAGCAAAATAATATTATAATACACAAGTTTACGTTCAATTTAAAGAACAAATTTTTCTGTACTCTAATTGAAAAAAAGTAGCTCAAATTAATAATAATGCACATTTTCCAAATCTATGAAATATGTTTCATTTTTATATAAAAGATGTGAACCTAACCATCTAACTGGTCTTATGTACAATTAAATAAATTCGCACAGTATAAGGCACTATTTATTAAGTATTAAAACATTCAAACATGTAATAGTAAAACATGTGATATTTGTATTTATAAATTATATTAAGAACAGTAAAAATACATTTCAATATTGGGTAGTAAAAGTAAAAATTAAAAATAACATTTTTGAGGCACGCATATAATAAGCAATAAAATAAAAATCTACTCTATACTAAAGTTACTCAAAAATTATTGCATTTTGTTCATCTAGCAAATTGTCATTGATCTTAAACATTCCCCTTTTATTAATTGCAACAATAGAATTAGGGTCTATCTTTTTAATAATATTTATTTCTGAATACCATAGCAAATCTTCAGAAAGGGGCCATTTCCAAGTTCTACCTCTTTTTTCCAAGCAACTCACTTTGTAATTAATTTCAGAATCTATAATTTTGATGTCGCTTATTTTTCCAGGATAAAATTTGTTGTCATACAGAACAATAACCAAATCACCTCTTCCGAATTTTTCTTTTTCAATCACTTCTATGGTTGTTATATCTTCTATGTTGCCCTCTATGGGTTCATTATGTACGAACCGATCACCACTGCTTTGGGGGATTTGAATTTGCACGCCTACGTTTCTTTCTTCAGTATGTTCTTCTTGTTCTTCCTGAAGGTTTTCATCAATTTCTTTATTAATTTCGTGCAACTCTCTTGTTCTCCAGAACTGGAACTAACAGTTGAAGCTATTTCTTCATTGAAAGTGGATTCTTCTACCACACTTTTGTTACTTGTAATTGTTTTGCCTCTTGTTTTCAAACCACTTCGCTTTATTCTGCCACCTCTTGTTCTTATTCCACCATGATTTAATAGAGAAGCTGTCCTGTTTGCATAATACACTTCCATTTCTTCAACGGAAATGCTCTTGCCTGATTCAACGGGCAGACGAAATTTCCTGGCTTGAGTTATTTTTCCTACATCAGATGTTCTTGTTTTGTCTAGGTACTTCTGGAACTCATTACCAACAGTTTCAGTTATATTTACTGGATTGCAGTATTGCGGCAATCGCTCCAAAACTCTTGTAATATTGAGCGGGAAAATTCCCGCAGTTTCGAACCCTTTCTTAAGATTGTATGCAGCGGTACTATTTTCTAATTGTAAAGTCTGTGTTAACAGCTGATAAAATGATGATTTTGGTAAAGACACCACTTTTTTTACCGTCACGCGTTTACCTCCAGCTAAGAAGAACTGTTCTCCAAGCTGTTTTTAATGAAGAAAAATGGCAAACGCCCGGTGGTTGGAGTAAATGGGTAGAATTGGGTACGAGAAAAATGAATTGTATATTATTCTCTTGGCACAATTTTAACACATTAATCGACACGTGGGCGGCAAGGTTGTCCCCTATAATAACTTTTCTACCCTCCTTTTGTCGAACATATGGCACGAAATGGTTTTTAATCCAATCTTCAAACACATCAGCATCCATCCAACCACTCTTAGAAATATTTAATTTTGTACCAGGAGGAGCACCATGTAACCAGTCCGACCATTTTTGTTTACCCTTAAAAACGATATAGGGAGGTAAAAATTCACCATTCGCATTACCACAGAACATAACGGTAAAACAAGATTTGGTGCTATTTAGTATTCGTTCTGGGTGACGACAAGCTCTTCTGAAAAGCAGTTTTCCTTTGTATGGTACATCATGAAAACCAGTTTCATCATAATTATATATGTTTTCAGGAGGAACGCCTTCAACTTCTTTTTCCAAATTAGTAAAAAAAATGTATAATTGCTTCCTCATCAACCTGTGCTCGTTTGCGAGCTATATTGGTAGCAAATTTTTGAGACAGAACTTCTTTGTGGCGATTAAGAAATGACTTCCCCCATTCCCAACCGGGCATGTTGTGTTTGAATTATACTATATTACGCTTTGACGTATCTAGATAAGCTTTTGCGATGCATCTGACATCGTAAATAGAAACTGGAATTCCATAATCGCTAAGGATAATAATATGGTACAAAAGTTTCCTCTTCAGCTTCAGCGAAAATGTGTGGTCTACCAACATTTTTGAGGTGAAAGCCCTGGAGCTTATTTCTAATAGTATTTCGAGGAATATTATAAAGTCGGCTAGCCTCTCGTTGTCCAATTTTTCTCAATTTAACATCATTAATAATTTTCTTTAATTGTTCTTCGGTATACCTGCTTTTGGTACCGTATCTTCTAACGCCAGGATTTAATTTTATTTTCCCCATTTGGAAACCTAGCATGCAAAAAATAAATTCTGTATAAAAGAATATCATAGTTCGTACAAATTTCGAAACAAAAATTTTGAAAATATTTCTGCTAATAATATATTACTGAAATATCATTTTTGTCATGTAAATTCTATTTGCTCTAACTTTGCTCCACAAGCATGGTAACTTTGAGCCGGCGCAAAGTTACCGTGAAAAACGCTTTCAATTATCTAACCTATTTCTTTTTAATATTATTTAAAACCATTTAATATACAGTTTTTGATATTTATATTACATATATTTTAAGTCATGCAACTATATAAATGTAAATAAATTCGTTAACTCACTGTCTTGCAATATATATTTTTCACAACTTGAAAAACACTAATCCTAACTACCACAAAATACCACCAGAAATAAAACTGTTTTTCCCCGAAATTAAAGCACATAACCAAACATCTGTGGCTCCATCTTCGGCGCAAATGTTGTAGGATAATTAGTAGCAAAAGTTGTAGATTCCTGTATGGAAATTAAATTTGTTGTGTAGCTTTAAAGCAAAATCTGCTCGTGGCGCAAAGTTAACCCCTGTGGCTCAAAGTTATCCCGATTGACTGTAATTCAAGGTATGCGTCGTCAATTTCAAGCAGTCATTAACGCAAGAGGAGGGGATACACGTTATGAGTGATTTTTTTTTTAAATTTTTTAGTCTGTAATGTAATTGTAAATTTGTTGCTCTTTCAAAATAAATTGTAAAATCCAAAAAATATGCTTTTTCGATTCATCACTGAATTTTTAATTTAGCCTACAAACTATAGTACAATGGTTTACAATTGGCCAATATTAGCTTAAAACAGAAAATTCACGCGATAGAATTAGAAACGAAACAATTAGAGAAAGAATGGAAGTAGAAAAGGACATAGTACAAGAGATTCAGATGCAGTAAATAAACCTGGTATGGCCACGTGCAAAGAATGAACGACACACGCCTCCCAAAGAAACCCATGAATTGGATTCCCCCGTACAGAAGAAAAAGAGGAAGATCCCGACGAAGTTGGACAGAAGGGGTAGGTACATAAAGCATTAGAAGCAAGAAATGTAGATCCTGAACTATGGAGGCATCGTGATAGATGGAAGAATGCGTTGGGAACAGGAAGACCGCATAGATGTTAAAACTGGTTAAGAAGAAGATAAAAATCTTACAGTAACATGGAAAATAATATTTGTTTTTGTATATTTCCTCTTTATATTTGAAAAGTTTTTTTCTAATTGTAAGAAGCCTTTGATCAGACCCTCAAAACCAATCTTACATAACACAACTGCTTCTATACTTAGTAGAAATATGGTTTCTAGCCTGCCTTGTTCTGTTCAGATTTTTTGTATACATATGTACTTCAAATAAGAAAATGAACGCTCAGCTGGGGATATTGTGACCATTAATATGAAAAATATAAGAAAGCAAATGTCTACATTTGGAAAGACATATTCAATCTTGCCTTCTACAATAATGTTATAAAGTTTAGTACGACTGAATCTACAATTTAACGTCGAATCCGAACGACAGAAATTCCAGAGAAGGTTTTTAGCATTAAGATCTCATGGTTGCAAGCCAGATTGGGAAGTTGTGTATGGTGGGGAGAAACACTTGGCAGAGAAGAGGCCGATGGCCAGCAACGGGACAAAAAAGCTGTCAATGATGATGACCGAATCTTGTTTTTACTTTTTTTGTTGTACTGAACTTATGCACACAATTTGTGTAACCTGTTTCAGCTGCACCATTTGCCGTTTTGCACCACCCGTTCCATGGTAAATCCACTAATGAAAAATTTCTGTGACGTCCTCCTTTTCTTGATGCTTAATCATGTGAATATTAGATATTTTTTTCTTGCTATTTAGTAGATTATTGTACACATGTTTGGTCACTATCTGATTTTTACAAAAATAGACAATACAAGTTTATGATTTGCATTTTTTTTGCCAAATAGAAAATTGCTTAGGCATTGAACAGTGTTCCATCTTTAACAGTTGGAATCTCCACAAACTTGAAAATGAAACTAAAACACTATTGACGATTACCTATTCCCTGAAAGCAGCAGAATCTTAGTTTTAACGTTCTTTATTAATAATTATACACATGATAATATGATTAGTTATATTTGTAATAGCCAGGAAAATAATGTAAACTGACATCACTAATATTGCACTCAGGATTATTAATACACGGTAATGGCGATACAACAAAATTATGTAAATGTAGATTATAAATATACAAAAATGATATGATACATTGTAAACATTCAATTCCATTTTGTTACAGTAATGAAAGTTAAAGCTCACACTGACGAATGCAACAGTACAATAAAATTTTAAATGATACAAAAGCTGGTTGTGATAAAAAATATTGACGAATCAATCTAAGACAACTCAAACCCAGTATTGCAGCTGATGGCATAGCGTAATTTTTCCCTCAATGTACTTTTTTTTTGATAATTCGGTAACTTTAAGAGATTAAAACATGTAGAAGACGTTGGCAGTCGATTCTGTGGATCCTTTTTCCTTATTGTGAAAAAACCTCGAATAACACTACCTGCGTGAAAAAATGTGATATATAAATTTGATAAAGCGAAACTTCAATTAAATAAGTAATGTTTTTGTTTTACATTACCTATGGTATCTCCTGTATCTTCATCATCTCCTACTTCAACACATCTTATTGAAAATGGCGGTTCTAAGTGTGCAAAACCAAGAAGCGGTGGTTTTGAACAACTTGTTACAAACTAAACACACAAAAATGTATAATTTATAATAAAATTGATAGCACACGCCTACCTTTAAAAACATGCCCTTCTCCTCTTCTGTGAAGTCTTTGTCTAATATATCCCACAACCATCCGACCACTCGATGTGAATCATGAAATCCTCCATAATACTGAGTATGTTTTCGTAAATCTTTTAAATCTAATGGTACATTGTCACCCGAAATTAACCTTTGCATCTACGAAATGTAAATATTAGCAAGAAATCATAGAGTTCTTAAAAATTTACCTCAGGTGTGGAAAATAAAGATAACCAATCCGGGCTTATAATAGATCTAAACCCACGAATGAAGGCAGATGTTTGGTCCTTAATTTGTACATGCATTCGAAAATGCGCCATGAGATGTATGTAGTTGATTCTAAAACGGAAATAAGATCAATTCTAACATATTTATATTAACGAAAAAGAGTGAACGAATATGTAATAACTAAACAAAGTTGGTAGCACAATAATAATTTTGAAATGGCTGCTGTTGGGATGGACCAAGGTACAAATACCTACAGTAGTGTGAAAAAGTCCTGTATCACTTAAGGAATTGTAATTTAAGTTAAAACCTGAGATATTACAAAATATACTGATTAATATTAAAATGATTGAATACTTTATCAGCTAACTTTTGTTCTTGATGACTAATTTGCTTCTATTTGGCATGGAATTTATCAGTTTTCCAAGTTCTTCTTTCGAGATGCAGTGAAACCAGGCATTGATAATGGCTTCCATTAAATCCTTCTAAATTACGTTAGCTATCCTTTGCCACAAATTTTCAATGGCATTATGGTCTGAGGATTGTGCTGGCCAATACATTCTATCGACTTTATTTATCGAAATCTAAGAATTATGGTAAGGTGCAATATCTTCCTGAAAAATAAACCTTTCTCTTTCAAACATATCTTTCCAACTAAACAACATCTTATTCTGCAGTACTTCAATCTATTTTGTGGAATTCAATATGCCGAGACGACATGCAGTCGACGAACTCATTCGATAGACATGCACCCCCATACCGTAACAGAGATTAGGTGTTATATTGTATACATATTATAAGTACGATTCTTGATATTAACAGTGGATTCATCACTGAAAAGCCCTGACTACCACTGTTCTGATATCTAGTGACAACGTTCCCTTGCCCATTGCAAACGGTTGACTCTCTGTTTCTCAGAAAGCAGTATTTTCTTGCGTGTTCTACATCCAACATTAAAAAGTCAGCTTATCACAGTAGATGTACACAAACTCACACCAGTAGCTTTGGACTATAGTTTGGTCAGTTTTGTAGAATTGAAGTTTCTGTCAGCCAGAGTGATTCTTCTTAACACAGAATTATCTTCAGCACAGGTTATTTTTGATCGACCACTCTGGGGTTTACCTTCAATTTTTCCATTTTTGGAATACTTTCTAATTTCTTCAATGACGGCTGATTGATATTTCGTTGTGACGAAAATGATGCATACCGATTTTCATAAAAAAATGTGATCTGTTCTAAAGCAACGACGTGATGCAACTTTGACTACATGTAAATGTAAAATAATTGCCATAATTTCAGTGCAAGGTATACACAATCTGTCTAAGATAAGCTGGTGTACATGGGGATCTCGGCTACCTTAAGATAAGAGGGTTCTTCTTCTTCTTCTTCTTACGTTAGGTCAAAGACCTGTGTTTACTGATACAAATTATTCTTGAGAAGTTGATGTCCAGCAATCTCGCCACCTTTTCGGCGGTCTACCTGGTGGTCTGGTTCCATGTGGCTTTAAGTTGCTGACAACTTTTGCTAATCTATCGTTGTCCATCCGTTGTACATGATTGTTCCACATTCGTCTTCTTTGTCTGGTCCATCTAACTATATCCTCGGTGTTGCATCTACGTCGTATCTCATCATTTCTTATTCTATCTAGCCTCGTTTTCCCAGTAATGTTCCGAAGTATTTTCATTTCATTGGTGCGCAACAAATTTTTTGTTTTACTTGTGTCGGCTCTTGTTTCTGCTGCGAATGTCATAATTGGTCTAATGCATGTTTTATATATACGAACTTTACTTTCGATGTTCATGTCTTTGTTGTTCCATATGACATCTCGCATGGCACCTGAAATCGAGGCCGCTTTACTAGTCTGTTTGAAAACTTCCTGGTGAAGGTCTGGGTAGCTGGATAATTCGACTCCTAGATATGAAAATTTCATAACCTGTTCAATAGGTGTGTTGTCTATAACCAATTTGCATCTTAGTGGCTCTCTTGATACAGTGAGACATTTTGTTTTTTCGAGTGATATGCTCATGTTATATTTTTCTGCGGCTATTTTATATTTATTTAACAGGCGTTGAAGACTATTGTCTGTTTCTGCCACTATTACTGCATCGTCGGCGTAGCATATTATTTTCAGCTCTTGATTTCCCATCCTGTACCCTTGGCTTTCTTGTTTTACTTCTTCAATTGTCTTGTCAATAATTAAATTAAATAGTAGAGGGCTGGGGCTGTCCCCTTGTCTTATGCCTGCACTTATAGGGATTTCTTCAGTGAGCTCGCCGTTTGTTCTTATTCTTGTTTTATTATTGGTGTTTAAGTCTTGTATAACTTTGATTATTTTATTTGGTACTTGGTTTTGTTTTAGTATAGTAATAATGTCTTGTAGTTGTACTTTGTCAAACGCTTTGGTCATGTCAATAAAACAGAAATAAGCCGGGGTGCAAAATTCCAGTGCTTTTTCCTTAATTTGTCTCAGGATAAATATTGCATCTGTCGTAGATCTACTTTGACGAAACCCTTGTTGTTTTTCACTGATTGGAACTTTAGTACTTTATTATACTTGTAAAAAGTTTTAAGATGGCTCCTAATAGTGTTATGCCTCTATAGTTCCCTGGGCACTTTTTATTGCCTTTCTTGTATACTGAGATAGTGATACTTATTTTCCATTCTTCTGGTATATATCCAGTATCTACAATTTTTTGGAAAAGTGCTGTAAGTTGTTTTGCAATGCAATCACCTGCATATTTGATCAGTTCATTAGTTATCGTGTTAGTTCCCGGTGCTTTTCTGTTTTTCAATTTCCGTATGGTCGCTTTCACTTGCGTTTCTGTTATAATAAATTCACTATCGTCAACCGTGTGTTCATCATTATCATCTGTAATAGTTGCTCTGCTGTATAGTTGTTTAAAATGTTCTTCCCATTGTGTCTTATTTATTGTATTTATTTCTTTATATTCGTTTATTGGTTTCTTTCTTCCTCTAAGTAATTTCCATATTTTCTTTTGTGCACCATATAAATCATTTTCCATATCTTTGGTGAACTTAAGCCAGTGTTCTTTCCTAATATTTTTTATCTTAGAGTTTACTTCATTTCTAATTTGTATGTACCTTTGATACTCTTTCCGTTTTTGTTCTGCTAGAGTTTTACCTCTTTTGTAAACCACGATTTCACGTTTGGTCGTTTATTTAGATCTACTTTTCGTTTTCCTAGAGCTTCCTCTGCTGCCTCTATGATGTTGTTTTTAACTTTTTCCCAGGATTCTTCGACATCATTTTCTGGTGTTATTGGGTTAATGCGTATTTTATTGTCTAATCTATTTTGATACAGTCTCATAGTGCTCTCGTCCATTATTGACTCCATGTTAAGTTTCTCGATTATGTTTGGTGCTTTTATTTTTAATAGCGGTAGTTTTATAGGTACGCAATTTGCATAATACGAGGTTGTGCCCAGAGCCAACATCTGTTGATGCCAGCGTTCGAACATCTAGAATTTGTGGTGGTTGTATTGATCTGCTTGTAATTATATGGTCTATAACGGACTTCTGTCCGCGAGTATTCGACCAAGTATATGTATGTTGTGGCTTATGGTCGAAAAAGGTGTTGTTTAAGTGTAGTTCGTTATGGCAGCAAAACTCAGTTAATATTTCTCCGTTTTCATTAGAGGTTTCTTCATTGAATCGCTGTTTAACACCCTGTATAGTTTGATTTCCTACTCGGGCGTTTATGTCACCCATAATTATAATTTTACAATTTTTTGGTAACTCGTCAAGCACTGATTGTAATTTACGATAAAACTCTGTAGTTTGGCTTCTTGGTTTACTGATATCTGGTGCAAAAAGGGATATTACGTATATTAATTCGTTTTCAAATTCTAGTGCAACAGTTAAGATTCTGTCATTTATATAAATAATGTTACTAATATTCTGCTCAAGTTTTTCATGAATCATTACTCCTACACCTGACGTGGCTCTTTCTTCTTTATGTTTTCCACTGTATACCAATATGTAGTTTTGGTATCTAGAAGTTCCTTGACCTTTTTTCTTTGTTTCAGACAATGCACAAATGTCTATTTGTAGTTTGTTTATTTCTAATAGGATTTCTTGGTCCTTAGAATTCCAGGATCCGATATTCCAACATGCAAATCTCCATATGTTCTTTTTATAGCTTTTACGTTTCCGTTAACTCGCATTGGTCGTCATCTTTTGGGTCCGTCCATCATCCGAGGCTATATTTTTGTTGTAGTCCATGATGTTTGTGTTAAAGATTGTTTTGTCCAGAGCATAATGTCCTAATAGTGTTTCTGTAGCATGCCCAACTCAGCGGTTGTCATTGTATCAGTTCTGTGAGCTAATTTTAGGTTTTTACAATTGATAGGTAACTAACCTCGTCTATGGATAAGAGGGTTGCCTTTTATATTTCGGGATTGGGAAACCTAGTGCTGCCATATGGCAACTGACGTCTCTATCGTAAAGTTTGGCATTTTTGACGCTATAAGTACTCAGAACGTTTTGACGTACGAGCGCTATTTGTGTTGTTTACAGTAACTTGAAAAATTCATATCGGCCAAAAAATGGAACTAAATCGTTAACATGTTTGTGCGATTATTTTTTACAACTTTCGACGTGCGTTAACTCAACAACAGTGCGTCGATGAACTTAATTCGATTTTTGGCGATGAAGCACCACCAAGGAACAGCGTTTATCAATGGTTTACCGAATTCAATCGAGGCCGTAGTTCGCTCAATGATGAATTTCGTGAAGGTCGTCCAAAATCGGTTGTTGTTCCGAAAAACATTGATGTGCTGCGTGAACCATACTGCAAGATCGTCATGTGACTTATCGTGAGATTGAGGTATTCTTGGACATTAGTGGGACCAGCATACATTCAATATTGCATGAACATTTGGACGTAAAAAAGATTTGTTCGCGTTGGATCCCACATAATTTGACAATCGCTCAAAAACAAGCTCGTATCAATTGGTCGCAAGAAATTCTCAAAAAATTCGATCGTGGTGCTTCAAAATATGTGTATGACATCGTGACAGGGGACGAATCGTGGATCGTATGGGGCCGAAAGTAAACAGCAGTCGACTGTATGGGTCTTCCAAGGTGAGCCAAACCCAACAAAAGTCGTTCGGCTCGAAGCAAATGGTCGCCTGTTTTTTCGGAAAAACTGGACATGCCTCAACCGTACCATTGGTGCAACGTAGAACGATCAATTCTGAATGGTACACAACCATTTGTTTGCCACAAGTCTTCGGAGAAATAAGGAAAACCAACCGCCGAAGACGGATCATTCTCCACCACGACAATGCGAGCTCTCACACATCGGCTCGAACAAGTGACTTTTTGAGCACTCAAAACGTCGATTTGATAAGTCATCCGCTGTATAGTCCTGATTTGCCGCCCAATGACGTCTTTTTATTCCCGAACATCAAAAATAAATTGCGAGGTGAAAGTTTTTCGACACCTGAAGAAGCGGTTGATGCATTCAAAATGCATGTTTTGGAGATATCTCAATCGGAGTGGAAAAAGTGCTTTGAAAATTGGCACACACGCATATTTTCCTCCACATCAGCAGATTTTGGTTTCTTCCTAAGCCACTTCTTGAGTCCACTAAGTAAGTTTTCTTGAAAACTTACTTATCGTCTGTACGGAACGTAGGCTTATATTTGCAGCTGCAGCAACTCTTTCTTGAATTTTAACAACAAAAATCAAAGGCCCACCGTTTTGATGTTCTTCTTCAAAATAGTTAATTAAATTAAGCACCAATTGTTTTGTTTGCAAGGATAAGTAACCTAGTTTTGTTGCCATGGCAAATCAATAACTTTTCACTCACAATATAATAACCACTGCCGCTGCAATAATTGGACAGCAAACTGCCTATCTGCTAACTAAACAGCAACTGCACTAAACATTTGTGCATTGTGTGCATTAGGATATATGCTTACCTATTAGTGTGACATTAGAAAGTTAGTTTAAATGTAAACATTTGTTTACTGGCTTGAATCATTGTTCAACCTCTTAGGCTGTCGTTTTTCACCAAAAAAGCCTTGATCTACATACGCAGATATACTTTTTAACAGTACTGTTATTATGAAAATCAGTAATACTTTTATTAGTTTTGGAAACACTGAGCTTTGTAAGTGCTATCTCTCTTCGTTTTATGCGTAACTGCAGTGCATTTCATAACCTACACTGCAACGTCCTGGAAGACTTACGCCCACTCTAATAGCCTATATGACTTAAGAGACTACAAAGACAGCGGTATAACTGTTCAAGCGTTGCGGTAGTTTGTGCTGCTGAACGCCATCCTCAAATTTAAACGGCATCGCACTATAGTAATGGCGAAGAAAGCAATTTAATACAGTCACAAAAATCCAAAGAAAAAGAAAGAGAAAGAGCTTTTCCCATAAAGCCGACGATATCCAGCAAATAATACAAAGAATGTAAAAAAAACAAGAAAAACTACTTTCATCTAGGTTGCTTTGAAATTACCACAAAACAATTGAAATATTTTGTCACTGCGTGTGCATATATAATTCAAATTTTGTACTGATGCAATCAGAAGTTATTTTTGTTTGTTAGTTTTTTTACAGCTGGTTGTTTACTTTTGTTTGTTGTTGTATTGCTGGTCTGTGTTTGCCACCTCACAGGTCGTTGATTTCCAATTAGTCTCTTAGGATATTTATTATTGGTAGTGTAGTACAGGGAATTTTTCTTTTTAGTATACATTGCCTATGTATACTTTTAAAAGAAACGCGTCAAATTCGCCTATTGTGTAGGCAACCAACTATACCGACAACTAAAAAGCAGGAGCAAACGTCACGGTAGTTGTGAATTATTTGAGTATGAAGGTTATGTTGATGCAGTGTTTATATTAAATAAGTATTTCACCTTGTAGGTATATAGGACGCAGATGATGACTTATTTATTAAATATAAAAATAGACAGGATGATGTTTCCGTAACGTCCGTGCACATTATATTTCTTTTGTACAAAACAAATACATCAACGGCAAAGTGGTGTAATGGTCAGCATAGCTGCCTTCCAAGCAGTTGATCCGAGTTCAATTCCCGGCCGTCGCACAGTGGAAGGAATCCACTTTCTAAGCGGCCAAAAATATATTTATTTGTTATCATAAAATTGAAAAAAACGTAATAAGATTTTTCCATTACATATTACTGATCAAGTAACACGACAAATTATGCCAATGCACAAACATTTGCGATCACTGCCAGTCCGGACATGTTTCCGTGCG
Organism: Limonius californicus; assembly: GCA_014611495.1. Lineage (NCBI taxonomy): Eukaryota > Metazoa > Arthropoda > Insecta > Coleoptera > Elateridae > Limonius > Limonius californicus. The sequence goes on along the minus strand of JABXWE010000637.1, from coordinate 903 downwards.
GCGTACGACTGTAGTACGGACATTATTATACTGATTATTGTTTATAATCTAGTGCCTTGTAACTGTGACAATATTGGACCGAATTGTTTTTTAACTGATACCTACATGTATGTACTTTAAATTGGTATTATTATATTGGAAAGATTTAAACTACCTATTTAGTTTATATAAAAATATCAATATACACTCAAAAATTTGACATCTATGAATTAAAAAGAGCGTGCAAAAAAAAGAAGGGGCTAGAAGAGGTCTAGATTTTACGTATTTCATTAAGTTTAACTATCTTCTGTACAGTCCTGTAGGTGTAATTTGCAAAATATTGCAATAACCGTAGTTGTTGAATTTTTAAGATAAAAATGCAAGAAAATCAAAAAATGGGAATATGGGGGTTTCTCAGTGAAGTGCGATTTAATATAATTATTACTTCCTATTTCATTTTTAGATAATTGTACTGAGTATACAAATAAAGAACCGAGATTTATATACAGCATTAAAAAATCGAAAAAGCTCCACAATGTTAAAGCCCACCACTTTAGAGTCTAAAGATTTTATTTTGAAATGTATTCGTGAAAAACTCAAAGACTACTGGGACTCAGACGACGAAGACTTTAAAACGTCCTTAAAAAATAAAGTAAAAGGGTATTGCAGTACACTTGACCAAAAATGGAAAGAGTGTAAGCGAGTAGCTTCCGTTTTTATTTCTAGAAACAATAGTTGGCTTGATTGCGATTTCAATTTAAACATACCTCAAAATCGAGATATTTCGCAGCCATCTACTTCTCGTCCTAGAGGGCGTCCAGCCAAAGATTTTGGAGAGTCTAGTGATCGATCGAAACGTAGAAAAATTGAAGACCTGATATCCACTAGAACATCTGAGGAATTACTGTATGCGACAAAATCAGT
>JABXWE010000634.1:0-14784 GCA_014611495.1 Limonius californicus | reverse complement strand
ACAGGTCAGGGCGTTGAATGGAACCACCGACAATTTGCAACCTGTATCGCTTGCTTTAGTGACATGTAGCAGCAACAGCACCCATAGGCCCTGGAAAATAATCACCGATATTATCTAATATAATTAAAATCGTTGTTTAGTAACCTGACTGGTTGATTCACACCTCAGTTAATGTGTTACATAGAAGTTGAAGTAATCTTTGGTTAGACAAAGTGACAAATGAGATGGTACGGTAACGAAAGTGCGTTCACAATTTTCAGAAACCATTGCTGAACTCACTTTCCTTACGAAATAATATACGGGGTTTGTCTAAAAGGTAATGAGATTGGTGCTATAGTTTTTTTGTTAACAGCTGATCTACAAGGTTACATTATCTCCTTCAAAGTAGTTTCCCTGGGAAGCCACACACCGCTGGAGACGTTGTTTCCACTCCCAGTAGTAGTATCGAAAGTTTTCAATAGAAACTGCCTTCATCTGTTTTGTGACGACTTTTCGGATATTGTCCACGGTTTAAAAATGATGACTTTTAGGTGAAATTTGAACATAAGAAAAGAAAGAAATTACATGGATTCAAATCAGGAGCAAATGCAGGCTGAGGCACCACAGAAATGCCCTTTTTGTCAAAAATATGGTCACGGAGACGCCAGTATGACAGGGAGCGTTGTCGTGAGGTACTTTCTAGGTATCCGTAATCTCTAGCTGAACACGGTTAACTCTTTTTCTGAATCGTTCAAAACCTCACAGTAGTACTGTTGGTTAACTGTTTGTCCTTGAGGTTTTGTTCTACAGTTTTTGTAACGTGTCACTACTACTCACGCTTAGTTGCTGTTGCTGTCGAGTGAAACGTATTAACGCCATCGAGCTGAGACTTACATTGAATGTCAAGGAGGAATGCACGTTTCGGCTGCTAACAGTATTGACAGTTTTCGATCCATCATTAGTTTCTAGAAATACCTCATATGTCAAAGATTTAAAGGGTACTGAAACAATTTGACGTTATAAAGTCGCAACAATAACGGTATAATTTCCACAAGAGGTGCTGCTGGTTTTTAAATTTCAAATTTAACTTTAATTTATTTAGTTTTCTCCCCATTTTAATATTTAAAATTGTTGCTGGGCTATCCATTACCACAGCAGAAGTGGTGAGAAGTTATAACAACCGCTATATTTGATCAGTAATTGCACAGAATGAGGATTCGTATACTAAACCCACGTTGGTTGTTTGTTAAATCTATTGGCTTAGGTATATGCCACAAGAAAATTAGATAAGTAACACCAAATTTGAATATTGAAGGTCAGCAGCAGCATCGTGTAGAGTTTTTGATTGAAAGGATGCCAAACTATACTATATTAAGGAATATGGACGGCGAAATACCATTTAATGATAGAATTCCAATTAAACAATGAGTATAATAATAGTTTCTTTCGATTTACGCGGAAGAGCGGTCATTTTTCGACGTTATATTTCCCCCAAGCACTCGAAGTACTCGCAGAAACTAACACTTAAGTTAATAAAGAAGGTACATGCGTTTGTTCTGAAAAGAACAATTTTTTATAAAGTAAATGAAGAAAATTTCGATGAAAAATCAAGTCAAAATCTTAAATTGTATGTCACATAATACGCAAACGCGAATTCGTTTTCAGAGCGACAAGTGAACATGAAAAACAGGGCGCGAACGTGAAGGAAACAAAATCCCTACTTTTATATAGTTTCGTATTTGACACAGAAACTATGAAATATTAAAAATCAAAATTATAAGTGTTACAACTACGTTACACGACCTTACGAATAAACATTTTACTCCGTAATTTAACAAAAAAACTGAATTTTTTAGATTTTTAGGATTGGCACTATCAGTACTGAATAACAAGTAATTGATGACGTGCACGCAGACTAAGAGCAACTTTATCACACGATAGAACCATTGAATGGGCGAGATGGCCAAATGAAGCTTTATTGTGTGTTCCGGTGAATAAAGGAAAAAGAGAAAGACTGTCGTATACTTGGAAGAAGGGAATACAGTAAATAGTGAGAGCCAGAGGAGCAGAAAGATCAGACGCGGGAGGCAGCGGTACACTTACCGAAAAAGAAACCATGACTGAGAATATATCCCACTGCAGGTTACAGTTGGGGTGTTACTATTGTAAAATGAAATTGATAATTATAATGCCATTCCAAATACTCATAACTATACTAATTGCCAGTCTTTAATGGCTTATTTTTTAGTTATTTTAATGTGTAATGGATTTTATAGGTTATGTTCAAACGTTATGGCAATTAGGCATGTGGATCACGTGACTTTTTTTCAGCGTGGTGCACTAACAAATATCACGTGGACGTAATTTTTCAGTATAGTGAAAAGGTAAATATAGCGTCAACCGCCATTTAAAAAAGCGTGATTCTTGAAATATAGAAAATAAATTTAGAGGGAACTCTGAATGATTTGCTATCACAATCAACTACCAAGCAGGATGACATTTTAACAAATATGTTTAACAGTTAAAAACAATACACGGAACCTAATCTTCACATACTGTGCACGCCAAATTGAACACCACGTACTTTTGTTTGGAGGTACATCAACCACAGGGCGTGAAATTGGACAAACATGCCAGATTATTAATTGACATTGGGGCACCTTCTGCCTCCCAAGGCAATGGCAAACCAGCGAGGTATTCTGCCTAGTAAATCTTCTCTGGAGTAGAAGTGATTGCACTTCCCGTGGTTCGGAGCCCACATTAAGCTGTAGGTCCTCTATGTCTGTGGCTCTTTAAACGCGCAACACAGGCATAGGAGAAAAGATCTCTACGTCTCCTAAGAGATAAAGTACTCGAAGAAGAAGAAGAAGATTGGGGAACGTATTGTGCATTTAAGTAACTAAAATATCGTGACGGAGAAACCAAAAATAAAAATTGCTTTAGTATTCCATATTGTCGTAATTATTGTGGTACTGGAAATCCAGTACACCATTTTATTAAAAAATGTATTACGGGTTTCAATAATAGCCATACAAATTGATAAAACAATTAAACAAACATGTTGCTATCCAGTAAACATTTTGTGAAGAATGATTATGTCTTACTTATTTCGTAAGTAAATAAATAAATAAATTGCATATGGGAAATGTTGCGGGGAGGTCGGAAGGCAGTTCCGCACCCTGCTGCCACTTTATCCCTATTAGTGTAGTAGTTAGTGAAGTGGCACACTAACCCAGGGGTACCGACGGTTTTAGGTACTCTCCGAGGCACCGCGGGTTGCAGCATTTGAGCCCAGATTTCGGTCACCCATCCAAGTAGGCACCGCGCGAATCGTTCCTTAACTTGGAGACTGGAGTACTGTTTTACCATCACTCGCGCCATGCTGCTTCCCATTTCGTAAGTGTACCTACATTTCGCCCTGTTATATTTTTTAATTCTAGGCTTATTTTACGTGATTGATTATATAATTTTTGCGGATTTTTGACGCGAATGTACTCATTTTTGGAGCCTCAATCTTGAGAATGTAAATAGAGTAGGTCGCTCCCGAGTGGTTAGGGCATTTGCCTTTAGATCCGAGGGACGCGGGTTCGAATCTGGCCAAGGTCGGCGAGATTTTTCTAGTGGGGAAAAATCTGAAAATGCGTCTTCTGTCGGATAAGAAGTAAAGCCGTAAGTCCCGTGCCACTGCGATGTGTTACACGTTAAAAATCACTACTGGAGTTGGAATTACCCCAGATAGGCAAAATTCTTAGTTAGGGTGTACAATGGGCCAAATGTGGCCTAAGTGCATAGAGATGCTTGGAAAACCGCGTCCTAGATCTCGCTCTTTCAAATCAAGCAAGCAAGCAAGGTCGCTCCTGAACATAGATGGCACGCCGTAGCACCGAGATCGCAGTTTCCTGCTTCAGTTTCTTGGTTTTTACTACAGGAGGTTTTGAAATTTGACATCCGTCATTTAAAGTTTCACAACATAACCTAAAAAAGGACGACACTCTAAGTAAGTTGCACCACAGAACACACAGTTGCAGCATGGCGGAAACTAGAGCCACTCTAAATCAACAACGTAAGTATTTTAAGCTTGCTTTGTTAATCTTGCGGCTCTAGGACTGTAGGTGAAAGGATGGTACAATTATTTATGGACGTCGTTACAGGGAGCACGTGCGTTCACGAATGGATCCTAAAATGTTAATTTTGAAATTAAACCGAAAAGAAATTGTAGAATATAATTCTACTTCTTTTAAATTATTGACACATGATGCGAAAAATATAACGCTTACATTGAATATGGTAATATTTATGGATAATTAATACAAGATTTTGTTGGAATGTTTGAACTAAAAAAGGCTCGCCGTCAGTGGCTTGCGATATTTAATTCCTTGGAACAGATCTACGCAGCCAGTGGCGTCGGAGTTTACCATTTAATACAATTTATGAATACACTTTACAGTTAATCAAAAGAAGAAAGGACAACTGACAACTGAAGGTCGCTTTACGTCACATTTTAAAAAGAAAAGTTCAGCACTTGAAGCTTGAAGATTAATTTGGAAAAAGTGTTCACCACACAATTAGGATTTCTCTTACCTTAGCGTCGTTTGGTACGGAGCAGAAAGAGGCACAACTGGGGTGTTCCTAAGACCTTCGGGAAGCGGGAAAAATTCGCTGGTACGCCCTTGAAGGTTGGATCGTTTCTGACAGGGCTTTTTCGACGTCGAGAGAGAAGAGGTGGGAACTTCAGATGTCAAGATCTCCGCCGCTGTACGGGAGCATCACTTAAAACGGCTCGAAAAACAGAACTTCCACGGGTTGATCGCTTTTATCCGATACAAGTCAAGAAAACAAATTCACTGCATAAAGCTGACACTCTGCTAATATTTTTAATCCGACGCAAGTCGAAGATTCTTTTGCTTCACGCAAAAAACGAAACGATAACTCAATTAGCAGAAGAGCTGCGACACAACCCAGTATCCAAAAAAAAACACGTCAGTTCACTCTCAAAGCCTATCGTCCACTTTTTTTTCGTAATTTATCTACGGTCCCCGAAGATGGTATCGGGTGATCGGGCTGAGCAAAGGTGGAAATTCGACTGCAGAGGAAACGCAACGCGAACATGCATCGGCCCAAAAATATTAAACCACATTCCGAAATATGGTGCAATAACTCCAGAACAATTCTGACACGTAAATTCGCAGAAAGCGTCCAGGGCCAAGCGCGCAGGCAAAACATTAATCGGCAATTTTGCATGGTAACAAAAAAAGTCCACACCAAACTGTATTTGGGAAATAATAATATAGTAATCGGCTAAAAAGCGGCAATTAAAGTAGGACTTTCATTCAGATGAAGTGGCAAAATCAAATGGACATAACAAAAATACTTAAAAAAATGGGCAGTAGAAATACTACATTCCATTTCGCGCTAATACAGTATTATTTTATTGAGGATACTATTCTGTGTCAAAAATGCTAATATTAATATAGTTTTTTCATTTACAAATCGAATATTTCATATTATTTGAACATCTAGTCAGGGGTGAAAGTAGAAAAATGTCTCGCCGGGACCCAATTGATTGAGTATCGCGGGCAACGGACGAGTGTTTGACCGTGCGTCTACCTCTCGTCGCCCGCTATCCATCGTCCGACCGGTACACAAAGAGCACAGATTTCAGTGAGAAATAATTTTGTTTCCATTTCGGTTTAATTATTTTTTTGTTGTGAGTTGTTCACGAAACGTAAAAATAGGCTCTCAATAAAATATTTGCCAAAAATCACTTCACGTTTAATTTTAGTAGAGTATAATTTTACTTAACACATTGTACTGTTTCAGCAACGCAAGTATATACAGGAGGATTTACATTAAATTAAAAAACTAAGCAATCTATATATAAAAAATTTAATATAACTTTTTTCAAAATTCAGGCTAGCCTGTGCAATTTAGTTTCATTGAAAGTACTTTTCTTTTTATTTTAAACTTCGCAAAAAATAATTTAAATATAAGCAATTTAAAGCATTAGAATCTCACTAGTCTAGTATAATTTGATTTAGGGTATTATTTAGTAACAGAAACATCAGGCATGTACAGATCGACCTACTCAGATGAAGCCTCGAAATGTACAAACAAAGAAGCGAGACAAAATATGCCAAAGTGAAATAAAAAATCGACGCGCAAACCTAGTACACTAGGCGATAGAAACATTCTTTCAATATGGTGGCTGTAGTTAAAATCCAATAGTTAAATTCACAGACTACTACTATTGTTTCTCAGACTGTACCGATATTGCAAGCGTCCAGTACAAGTTTAGAATAAGCTCCGGCCACACTACTTTGCTTGTGCGCATTCCGCGGACAGGGTTTCAGCCGTATTGGTCAAGCTGTAAGGAACATTTTAGATTAATAAGATTATTTTCAGTTTATTTTAATATTAAAAATTGCGGTTGAGTTATCAGTAACTACGACAGAAGTGGGGTGGTACTACAATACCATTAACTGCATTTCGTCAGAAATTCGACAAAATGAGAATGCTCCTAGAATAATTTGCGCCACCTGGCGGACAATAAATGGTTATTGTTGCCAATTCAAGTTCGTGTCGGAACTTTGTCAAATCTAGGAAGATGCGAAAGTGCGGAAATGAAACGATGATCTAACACCGACTGTTCGAGAAAATATAGAACTTGTATGTTTAGTAGTGGTTGAGAACCATTTCCCAGATTCTTCTCAAAGTGTGAAAGATTAGAAAGTACCCAGACCTAAACCTGCTTCGAGTTTATGTTAGGTATGGGTGTGGACTGAATACCGACAGCCGCAACCTCGACAGCTGACGTCCTGAGAGCCGAAATCCCCACAGGCCACAATCCCGACAGGCCACAATCCCGACAAACCAAAATCCCGAAAGCCAATATCTCGACAAGCCAAAATCCCGACAGCCGAAATTGCAGTAGGTAGTTATTTAATAAGTAGCGGTGTACAATTGCAAAAACGGAAGTTGTGTTCAATTAACAGAGAAAGGAGAATTTCAAGTGTTGTAGGCAATCGAAATTATACTATAATAATTACGAAATTGTGGACTATCTACGTGGTGTTGCACATAATGTAAATTTTTAATACTTTCTAAAAATTATTGTAATACCTAAATTTAATTTTAATGTAATAAATGTTTAGTTGTAACTCAATTCTTATGAATTTTAGTTTCTTTATTTCAGTTAGTTACACTATTAACATAACATCAAACTCGGTATTTCGGCTTGTCGAGATTATGGCTTGTCGGGATTTCGGCTGTCGGAATTTCGGCTAGTCGGGATTATGGCTTGTCGGGATTTCGGCTGTCGGGATGTCGGCCGCCGGGATTGCGGCTGTCGGGATTCTGACCGGCATCGGTTAGATATATTAACACTAGGGACCTCGGTGGTCTAGTGCGAGAACGCATTGGCCACTCGAGATCACAGCAAATGCAGTCGCTCCGTTGGGGCGATCGAATCCCGACTAGGGCGACCGCATTCGCTTAGTTAAGTTTATGGTGCATGTTGCATGAATGTTTAGTATGTAAGGGACGCCCGCACCCCCCTGAAGTAATGCGAAAGCGGTTCCAGGGGGGAAACGGTAGTATGAATGTGTGAAAAAAAAGGTATATTAACACTGTAATCATTCTAATTTTAATGAATTAACAGATAGTAAAGAGTAAAGCGGTGCCTGCGACGTCGGAATATGTCTCTCTTAGTTACAGAAAGCCTATTCAAGGGTCATAATAATTGGAAATTTCCATGCCGCAGAATAAAAATAAAACTTTAATTACACTAATTAATTTGAATAAATCGCCTTTTTACTACAGTGACGTCGTAATGGTAATTTTTAAGTTACACCCAATTTTAATTTGATTTACAAATGGAGGTTCATTTCACCACCGAAACAACTGCAGCACTGTAATCGATTTTGTTTTGTTTGATATGGTAACATATTGGGTAAGTTTTTATTGAGATCGCATAATGGCCATGTATTAACACACATTTTATAGGGTTCGTTTTTGTATGTCATTATTGTGGGCACATCTTCGCTATCGGCTTTTACCATTCCGCATTACTTACGTGGCCATGCGGGCTGCACGTACAAAAAGAAACCCATCCAAAGTCTCTTCTATTGTTCTTCTATTAAATCAAGCGAGGATTTACAAAAGCAGCTTGGTCGAGCCCTCAAAAGTAGCGACCAGAACCGAGCCACGTATTTGTACATAATCAACAGCTCTCTGGACAACTTCCCCGTGGAGATATTCAGCTCAATCCGAAATCTGGTTTCCCTGAGCGTTACTAGTAACAATATTACAACCCTGCGGAGTTTTTCAGATTTTAGCGCGCTCAAGGCTTTGAAAATGGCCCGCAACAAAATAACCGACATCGAACAGGGTGTGTTCCAAAACTTGCCACGATTAAACAGAGTCGACTTTGACTTTAACAGTATTTCTAAAATTGCGAACATCACTTTTAAGAACGCCCCGAAACTGGAATATTTGAGCATGTTGAACAACAACCTTTCAAGTGTTGCCCTTTTGGGTAAATTCGGCAATTTGATCAGGTTGGACCTATCTGGAAACAAGATTAAGGGATTTCTTGGAGGGACTTTGAACAACTGCAGCTCAATAGAGTCCCTTATATTGTCCCACAATCTTCTGCTGGACCTACCGCCGGGATTATTCGCCAAACTAACTTCCTTAAACTATCTGGATCTAGGAACCAACCAAATCAGCAGTCTAAATGATCAAACCTTAAAAAATCTGCCGCAGCTTAAAGTGTTGTGGTTGCGGTCGAACCGCATCAAGAACTTACCGGTGGGTGTCTTCAGCAAGCAGGAACAGCTCCGCCTGCTGTATTTAAACGACAATCGCCTTGAAAGTCTTGCCAAGAATGGGTTTACGAATCTGAGGGTGTTAGGGGAATTGCAGTTAAGTAACAACGATATTGTGGAGGTCGAGGTGGGAGCGTTTAATGGTCTGGTGAATTTGTACAATCTTTACCTGTCCAATAATAGTATTCAACGGTTACCAGTGGGTGTTTTTAAGGGACTGAATAAACTAGAAGCTTTATACTTGAACAGTAACCAATTAAAAAGTTTAATTGCGGGGGTCTTTGGAGACCTTCCATCTATTAGAATCTTGGACCTGAGCAACAACACCATAGCGACCATAAAGGACGGCGTCTTCTCCAATGCTCCCATCTTATCCCTTTATCTTAACGACAATAAAATTAAAAAGATACCTGAAGGGATGTTTCAAGCAATTCCTAGCGTTGTTCTGTTTGGTTAAGCAATAATAAACTGGAGGTTGTTGAAGAGGGGGTGTTTTCAAAGTTGCCGGAGTTGCGAGTGCTGTTATTAAAAAATAATAAAATTGGAAGCATAAAACCCGGAGCGTTCGAAGGGGACACCTCCATGTCATGGGTCGATTTAAGCGAAAACGAGTTGCATTATTTGAACTTTTCAATGCTTGTTGGTCTGGATCATTTGGTTCGGTTAAATTTGATGGGAAATTCCTTTCAGAGTTTAAATGCGAATGAGTTAAGGGGTTTAACGGCCCTGCAGCATCTCTCAATTGAGGAAGGCAAACTGGTTTCCCCTGTTGTAGAGCAAGTTAATAATGAGTATCATACATAGATAGTTATTTCGATTGTGGTATTATTTATGGTAGGGCATAATTCTAAATAAACGTATCCATATATTAATTAAATGTTTTAAAAATTAAAGTACATTTAGCTAATTCTGAATCAGTAGGGCTGTTTAATTTATTGGTGCCTTGCTCGTAGCACTATCACCAAGGTTCAGTAAATTCCTTCTAAAACCCGTTACGTCTATACCTAGCTCTCTAGGTAAGGTTTTATCTCTTTTCAGCTGCGAAAAGAACTGCATGTAGTCCCATTGCTCGAGTTATTACACCAGGACCCATTAAGTCTTCATCAACAAAAACTGATTACGTTGCCGTTGAACTTTCTGGGCAAGAGTTTACCACTTTTCGGCTTCTGGAAAAACTGCATATGAGTATTATATCGCTGTAGTTTTTCCATCAAAATTCTTTAAGTCCTCATTAAACCTGTTAAGTAATTGCTAAGAACCGCTATGTTTGATCCCTTCATGAACTAATTTAAACCACTATTGTTTTAGTTGTCGAGAAACTTTATGAGGACCCTCGCCGAGTGTCATCAAATTCCCAACGAATAGTTTTTACTATTTTACGATTTCATAAAGCAACTACCGTTGATACTTTTATTCTGGCTCCTTACACCAAAATCACGTCCACCAAGGCTCATTGAACTCGAAAGATGTTCTCACCAAGTCCTCCAGCTAAGAATTTCATACTTCGGGGCTTGAAGCACAGAAAAGTTCTTGACGCTAGCCTATTACACTTGTTCAATTGGTAAATTAGCCTTTGTACCAAATATTTTGAATTTACTAGATCAAGATTTGGTATACCTAGAGAAAAATAACTTGCTGGGATAGACAATACGATTTCAGCAGCATAGCAAAGGTGTAAGAAATACGTTATCTATACTGCAGTTTCGGTTTATTCCATGATGTGAGCCCTCTTTTGGACTGCATGGATGCTTCTTCATCAAATATGTAATATGTCTACAAGAAAAAAGATCTCAATTCTAATGGTGCTCGAGATAATGTATTCGCAAAACTGGATATAGTTTATTAGTACCATGAAAACCCTGTATTAGTTTGGCCATTCTTTTTGCAACAAGTATTAAGTAAAGTGGATTTGAGAAATGATATTCCGCACTCGGTTTAATCCCCTTTACGGTAGTTAGTGCCGTGGCGCACTAACCCAGAGGGATATAGGCACTCTTTGAGACACCAGGGTAGCATCCATCTGACCGTGCGAATCATTGCTTAACTTTGAATACTGTTTGATCAGTATTCTCATTTGTCCGTTACGATGCTCCTTACCAAGTATGAATAGGTTTTCATTAAAATTTTAAATCTGTTTTGGTGCAGTAGTAAAAAACAAAATGGGCCATTAAATAATAAAACAAGTAATTTACAATCGATAATGTTAAGATTTATAGAATCCAATTAATTACAACAATTACACATTATGGCATATTTTTGGGTAAGTTTTCTTTTTTGTGTCTCCATTTACAAGATATAGTTGTTAAATTCTGAAAAAAACGTGATGTGGAAAAACGGTTCATTCTACAAAAAGCTTTACTTTGATCATGGGTTGGTTATGGGTTCATTCTTTTTGACCAAGATCAAAATGACCAAAAACTGACCTACAATTAGGGGTAGTACTGGTTTTGATTTTCGCAGTACACTTTAGAGTGGTTGAAACCATCGGAAAGAATTACAACGTGGAAGCAGAAGTAGAATTTGCTTTGAACCAACGTCTCTCATCTTAGTACCTTCCCTATAACAGTTTGTTGTATATTTCCAGCAATGATCTAGTTTCCTTAAAAATTAATTTCCTTCAGACGCTTGACTATCCTTTATTTACAGTGCATCTTGATTTCGGCAACGTTAGTCCTACGTTTGGAAGCAGACTCTGACGAATCAAATGAAGAATCTGATTTAGACTCGGATGAGCAACCAGAAACGACACTCTCATATAACTGTATATACAGAATTTCCGAGTACGACAATGGACGGGCTTTCGCTTGTTCTAACTTCAATTCCAGCCAACAGTTTGAAGAAAAATTCCGCCAAGCCTTGTTGAAGTACGCGGACGCATTCGATTCGGTTGTGATCGTGTACATAGAAAACAACAATTTCGATGTTTTTCCCTCAGACCTCTTCCGTTTGTTTAACAATAAAGTGGAGCTATATATTAGCTTCAATAATATCAATACCTTCCAAGGGTTTCATAAGATAAATGGCTTAAGCAGTGTGCGATTCTTTAACAACAAAATTGGCACTCTGGAAGGCGACCTTTTTACGGACAATCCTATCCTGCAAAATGTACAATTTGAAGAAACATCAGTTACAAATACCACAAATATTACTTTGGGAAATCTTCCGAACGTGCGCGAGCTTCTATTGAAGGCCACCAACGTGTTAAATATAACTTTTACTGGACCGCTTGGAGAATTACGACACTTAGACTTGTCAGGAAATAAAATTAGCACCCTTCATACTGGCTGTTTTAAGAATGTTCGCACCCTTAACAATCTTGATTTAACAGGCAACTTGTTGCAAGATTTAAACCCAGGGGTTTTCTCTGACTTGCCTCTTCTTGATGTTCTAGAACTTCAGGGTAACCAGATTGGCGCTCTCAACGATAACATTTTCACTAATTTACCGGTTCTTTCGACCTTGAACTTGGCCATGAACAGAATTGAGAAGTTGCCTTCTGGAGTCTTCTCCAAGTTGTCGTCTTTGGGTATGCTCGATCTTCATGACAACCAGTTAAGAAATTTAAACAATGGAAGCTTCGCAGGCCTACTTAAACTCGCCACCTTAACTTTGAATGCCAACAAAATCCACAATCTACCTTCAGGATTGTTCGCTGGATTGTCCGGCGTCCATACCTTAGATTTGTCCGAAAACGATCTCGATGACCTCGACAACCAAAGCTTCGAGGGATTATCTGCGCTTAGAGTATTGTATTTGAATAATAATAAGGTTCGATATTTGTGTAATAAATCCTGGGATGACTTGGAAGGCATTGAGGAGCTCCATTTGAACGATAATTTATTAGAGACCCTCACTAAAGGAACCTTTAAAAGGCTTAAGATGTTGCAGACGCTAGAATTAAAAAGCAACAATATTGCAAATATCCAAGTTGATGCATTTGATGGACTTTCGCATCTGCAAGAGTTGTTGTTGAGCTACAACAAGATACAGAAATTCGAAGCGGGCGTGTTTAATGGGCTCGCCAACCTCGAGAGGTTAAATTTGGAGTACAACAAGTTGGAAAGTTTGTCCGAAGGGGTGTTTAAAAACCTTCCCTCCCTTAACCTAGTGGAACTGAACAACAATCTTATAACAAGTATCCAAAACGATACCTTCACCAACCTTCCATTACTCGAGACGCTTTTCCTGTTCGATAACAAGATCAAGAAAATAGCAGCTGGGTCATTTACATTCACTGCTGCCCTGAGATCGATCGATTTGCACAACAACAGTTTGGTGGTGCTCCAAAAGGATATGTTTTCGCAGCTACAAGGGTTGACCATGTTGAATTTAGACGACAATAGCATCAGAACGATAGAACCCGGAACGTTCACGAACACGAGTTTAGAAGTGATCAGTTTAGACAACAACAGGCTAACGCATGTAAATGGCTCGACCTTTGGTGGTCTTAAGAGCTTGGCTGTGTTGTCTTTGCAGAACAATAGCATCGTCGAGTTGACTAACAACTATTTTAGTGGACTGCCTTCTCTAAGAGGCGTTATGGTTGGTGGAAACAAATTGAAGTTTGATGTTTTGAAGGAAATTCACAAAAAATATCGCGTCAATAAGAATTCAAAATCTGTTTATCGCCACATCTAGGATTTGAGTTTTATAAATAAATTGTTTGATAATGTAATAATAATGTTTAGATTAAATAGTCTTAATGCATGGTTTTCTTTCATTCGTAAACCACTCGGACTGATTAGATTTTTGCACATTTCGGTTTAAATTTGGGATTCCAAAGTGAGTACAAAGTACAGGAAGATAATCTCCTGTTAGTTTAATTCTGAATGGAAGAAGATGATATTATATTGACAACAACATCCACCAATTAAGCGAGAAATCGATTATTACATAATTATAAGAATCATTGACTTTTCATGGGTAATTTACTGCCAATTTAATTTACGATTCAACACTAAATTTACAACAATCATTATTAGTAATTGTTATAGACGTTATGTTCTCTTTTTGGGTAAGCTTTTCTTTACTTATTATAACAGACGTTCTTGAGACATTGACCATATTCCCTAAACAGTTAACTGTCCTAGTCATTTACGATGTCGGTTGTTTAGAATTCGTTCTTCCTAATTAGAGCCAATATTATTGCTTTTCAGTTTTTAAGATGTCATTAAACTGGATTTTAATTAATTTTCCTTTAAAGATTGTCTAAGTATTAGATTTCGTTTAAAGGATGGATTGTTGATGCCCTTCCTAACTTGATAATCTCCACTTGACACTTTAACCTCGTGAGGCGATTGCTTACATTGTCTCTCTAAAAAACGAATCTAATCTGAAAATAAGCTAAAATAACTCCGCTTTCAGTGTTTACTATTCTTTGTGACGCCCCTTCGCAGTCAGCCCAGCGTATTGGAAACTGAAATTGTCAAGGGTTGTTCTTACACGATGTCCTACGACAGAAAAGTCTTGACTTGTTCTTTCATTAATTCCGGGAGAGATTTAGAGGAAGAAATTACGCAAAATCGTGAAGGACAGTACCACAACATTCGAACCAGTTATGTGGATTTACATAGAACACAGCGAATTGGACGTTTTTCCTTCGAGCACGTTCGGGATATTCAATAATACATTTGAGTTATCCGTTAACTTTAATAATATCGGTGTAGTTCAAGGATTTCATGGAATAAACGCTCTAAGTCAATTAAGTTTCTACAGCAATAAAATTGGGAGGTTCGAAAGCGACTTATTCGAAGACTTACCCCAACTAGAAATAGTTACCTTCACATCTAACATTGTGGATGCAAGATATATTCATTTGAAGAACGTCCCGAAGCTTCGTAGTCTGATCATGCCCGATGCCAATCTGCTGAGGTTGGCGTTTTCCGGGCCCTCTGAAAAATTGAACGTTTTAGATGTGAGCAGTAACAAAATTAGAACTTTTGAGCCAGAATTCTTGAAAAAGTTAAGCTCTCTTGCAAAC
>JABXWE010000633.1:0-14517 GCA_014611495.1 Limonius californicus | reverse complement strand
AATGCAAAGGATCCAGTTTCTCGCAGTCGCCTATGCGTATCGATGAAAACTTGACGATTTGGAACAGGATTATGGTTTGGAAAACGTCGGCGGTATTCCTCCACAGCAGCTCGGGCATTACCATTACAAAAGCCGTAGATGAAATGCATATCGGCATATTCTTCGTTGGAAAACCGAACTGGCATTATTAATTATAAACTACACACGTGTGCACACGCGTAAGACTTACTAGGTGACAGATAATTCACGTTATTTACTAAACAAAAACGCACACAAATTATGCCATAGCCGACTAGATAAACTGCGCGGAGGATATTTATAACAGCTATGCAATTTCTTTTGCTAGGCTAGAACTTCTTTATTTTTTCGAATCGGCCCTATGTTCATATACCTTTTTTTGTTTAAAATCGTTGGAGGAACATACTGTTAAAGTTTGGCAGATTCCTCCTGAATCACCCTGTATATATGCAGCGTAAAATTATCAGTAAAAAATTATATTCCAGTGCATTCAAATTCCTAGAAATAGTACAAGAGCTTTTATTTTGGAATTTGGGGGAGATGTAAAGTCTGTCTATTAGGTTTTTGACAACTTTTTTTTAACAACATATAATACATAACGTCATTATATATTTTAAGTAACCGTTTTTACCAATTTTTGCTTTTAGATAGTGTTCGATCTTGCAATGCCTTATTTACATTTCTAATTCTGAAATACATTCTTGATCTAAAAAATAATGTTTTAATTTGATCACTGCATTGAACAGAAGCAGCTTGATGCAATAAAGTTTTTAAATAGTGTTTACAAATAAGTAATGTATCAGAATTAAAGGTATTAAAAATATCTTCTAGCTGTTCCATACATTTCATAAATTCTTCTGACGGTTTTCTTAACCTACCTTCAGATAAATGGTCTACCCAAGTGTATTGGTCTTGATTGGAATTGGTGGATGCAGTAGGTTCAGTGTATTTGATTTTTTGACAAATAAAACCAGCTAAATTTTCTACGCCATCGTGCATGACAGAATCAAATTCTGTTTTATGGAGTTCGCAATCATCCTCGGTTTCTTTGTTCGTAAGGTTTGAGAAGCATTACCCGCTTAAAAGTTTTCCCTTAATTATGTCCGAGTTATATAAGTCAGGGGTGTTATCTTTCTCGACATTGCCACCATCTGAGAGAGATCTTTCATTTCTACCTAAAATGTATGCTCTCAGGCGGTACTTGAACGCTAAGGAATCAGGGTGGTCGTGGACGCCTCCCTTAGATCTAATTACCCCAAAAAATTCTCCAAAACATCTTGATTCAATCGATACGTTAATATGTACTTAATATGAAATCTTTCTTGGAGGTCATTAAATAGCAACTTCAAAGAGTTCTTGCTAAGTATGATGACTTTCTGGAAAGGCAATAATGTTGTTCTTCTTTTCACTCTAAGGTTACTGATGGTCTTGGCCATTGTATCTGATATACCTGTTTGAATATCAAGCGATAGACCAAATGCCTTCATTCTTTCTCGACCATCTGGTTCTGGAACTTTAACATTAAAACAGTCAAACCAATCGTTTACCTACAATAAAACATTATTTACTCAATCAGGAATATATAAGCAGGTATGCTACTTACTTATTTAAAAAATTTCAGCGCAGTCCAACCAGTTTTCAGTTTCAAATTTTCCTAGTGTTCCACATCTAGTAATGGCCCTTTAAACGGCATGAGAAAAGAGTTTTGTTGCATATTTTACTTTTTGTCTTTTTGCAGCCACTGCATTTAAACTGTCCACAGAAATTTTGTGGGCTATGCTTAAATCCGACGTGCTAGTTAGTTTAAGAAGCTTTTCTATTGTAGATTTATTTATCTTTTTTCCTTTAACTATAAAATCCTGGTCTACAAAATGATTTCTTATTTATCAAGTATGGTACATCAGCAAACACATGAATCTTATTATTGTTGGTCGGATTGTGAACCCATATTTGGCTAACAGTTATACCCAATTCATTATGTAAAGCCCTATTACCTCCACCCATATCACTGACCATTACCACTATGGGAAAACCAGCATTTTCGACGAAGGTTATTATCTCAAAAGATTTTATCTTTTGTCATACGGCAGTCATAATAAAAAAAAAACGGGCTGTCGAGTTGCCAAATAAACCCCTTAACATCCCAACCTGAACATAACTGTCAGGCTTTAAAGTTTCATCGGCAGCTTTGTCATGAATCACGGAAAAAAAGCCCCCGGAAAAAAGGTCCCCGGAAAAAAGTCCCCGGAAAAAAATCACCGGAAAAAAAGTCGCCCGGAAAAAAAGTCCCCTGGAAAAAAAATCACCGGAAAAAAAGTCCCCCGGAAAGTCCTAGTTCTATATTCTATTTAAATATGTTACGAACGATGTTACGATTAATATTTATACAGGGTGTATCAGTTTTTTGTAGCAGAACTTCAACAGTAGATAGAAGAACTTTTTTTAAGAAGAAAAGTTCCTATAAACATGGGTTCGCATATGCTTTGTTTCTAAGATACAGGGTGTTGAAATTTCATATTTATTTTGCGTTGTATTGATTTTCTCTGAACAGACTGCAGGTAAGTTGATGAAATTTTCAGGGTAAGTATTACTGAAGACTGGGCTTTTTTCACAGTAAATCTTATTTAAATATGAAATTCCAGTGGCGTTGAAACCGAATGAGGTGCCCCCTTTTTCAAGAATAATTTGATACGCCACTAGATTTTTTAAAATTTTTATAGCATTTTTGAAAACTACATTCATATTCGAAAGAAAAAATATTCTTGCAAAATTTTGATAGGGTTAGCGGTCTTCTTGTAATTTCAAATTTAAGGTTTAGAAATGTATCTTCAAAAAGGAAATTATTTCCATTTTTAACTAAAAAAACAAAAAACGTGAAATATTTTTGTTTCATTAAAATGGGCAATTTATAATTAGTAAGACAAACAGAAATCAATAATAATAGGTGAGTATTTAGCATTTTTTGTTTCTTTAGTTAAAAATTTTGAAAAAAATGTTTTTTTGAAGGTGCATTTCTAAACCTTAAATTTGAAATTACAAGAAAACCGCTAACCCTATCAAACGTTTGCAATAACTTTTTTTCGAATATGAATGTAGTTTTCAAAAATGCTATAAAAATTCAAAAAAATCCAGTGGAGTATCAAATATTCTTGAAAAAAGGGGCACCTCATTCGGTTTCGACGCCATATTTGCGTCACATACCCACCTACCCAGGCACCCACACACCCACCCACAGACAGACATTTTTCTAAATCACTTTTTTGGCTTCCTGGAGGTCTGAAACACGAAAATCTCAATTTCGAAAATTATCATGATATCAATACTTCCCTATACCACTAAGCGCCTAAAAACATTTACTAATTAAAATATTAATTTGTAATAAAATATTGCTAATATTGAAATCAATCGTGTAAAAATAATGAAATAAACCATTATACGTAGACTTTTCTTCTGTTTTGGTTTTACGTTTTAGTTTTTTTCACAGCTTAGTAATTTAAAATTTCATTATTATGTTTTAGACTACATACTACTAAATTTATATTTGATAGTATTTCATTACCATGACCGATCCTGGTTTACAAATACAGACACGTATTTCAATTTTTCTGAAAAGTTATGAGTAAAGCAATGGTAGAAAAGAGGGAAACAATATCTAACTATTGCAATATTCTAAAAATGTGCTTTATGTAATTTAGAATATGTACATACTGAAAAATAGTGAGCAACGGTCTTATCTACAGCGGATTTTGGATATCAAAACTATTTCAAATTCAACCAAACTTAAAACTTTGATAATAAAAAAGAGCAACAGTGTACATTTTTAATTAAACATCTTATATAAATAATAATAGTTTGTATAACCAAATTTACTTTCGATAAATTTATTTGATGGAGACATTTTTCCGAAAGACTTTTTTTCTGGGAGACTTTCTTTCCGGTGACTTTTTTTCCGGTGGACTTTTTTCCGTGGAACTTTTTTTCCGGGGACTTTTTTTCCAGGACTTTTTTTCCGGGGACTTTTTTCCGTTACCCCTTTGTCATAGAGGTAACATTTCCGGATTTTAAACTCGTCGAACTACTGTCCACTTCGGACGCTTATTCGGTTCTTGTAATTTTTTAATTTGTTGTCTTGTAAAGATGTTTTCAAACGCCTTCTTTTCATTTCTTAGTTTGCTAATTTCCTCTTTTAGCTGAGCAATAATTACTGTTCGATTATCATCCCCTGTATTGACCCTAAAAAATAAAATACAAACAATAAGATTTACTATACCAAAAAAAGGAATGTTTACCCAATGCTCTTTTTAGTTTCTGTTAAAGCCACAGTGCCTATAATGTCTGCAGATTCTACAGGTTCATTCATACTTTCTTCACCATCATTATCCTGCTCACTATAATTTTTTTTTAAACTTGCTAATTGTTATTCCAAGAAAACATACTTTGACTGAAGGATACTTTCAACAAACTTCTCGCGATTTCTTTTCATAACGCGGTTACTTCTGCTTCTGGCATCACTGTCATTGCAGTTCTTTAATTACTTTGGCAAATGTAACGATGGAATTGCGTATGGCTTAAGAAGGCGGTGATTTTTTGCTGAATAGCTGAATAGAATAGTTCATACTTTAAATTTCATTCAAAGTCATTTTCATCAAAATGTTTCGAACAAATTCTACCATTGTTAGTTTTAAAACTGCCCTCACGTTTACGTGCGTTTTCCCACGCTTTATTAATTTCGGCATTACTGAGAATTCGAAAAAACATATCTTTTTGAAAATGTTTACTCTGATTGTCGGAATTACAACCAGCCACTGCACATCGCATTTTTAAGCAGACGATAGATTAAATAACTAAGCCAAATAAATGCATACACCAATAATAATTATTACAAACTGCACCAAAGCTGTATGGTGCACTCGCCAGAGATAAGATTATACTCTCCGCGTGACGTCACTTAGAATCGCCCACATAAGCAAACCTGCGCAGTATCATATCTTTAAAGTTTGTTGTATCATGACAACAACATGTTATTGTGTGATAAGGTAGTTACAGAAGTTGTATTAGCTGGTTGACATAACTCGTCCTTCCTTTAAGACAGAACGTTCTCATTCTGGGAACCATGATGAGATGGGAATTCCTCCATTGATAATTCGTTACTTCTTGATTTGTTTTTGAAAGCCACCTGTATTTTATGCCTCAGAACATACAGTATAACAAATGAAATACAGAAAGTGTTACAACAAAAATGATTACAGAGAAATGTACAAAGTGAAAAACATTGGGTGTGGTGTGTCTTTACTCCAGCGAGTGCAGTTGTAGACTGTCTTTATTAATGGTCGGTTATATACAGAGTGCTTACAATATAGGCTACACAACTGACATTCTATCTAACATCTCCCTTCTTAATAAGAGATAAAATTATTTTTAAGTTAGTTATCTATTTCACGCAATTCTTATATTTAGTTGGCATTTTGCTAATGGTTCATCTTTTCTACCCGTAATTAGCATGGTTTTTATAAGTTCGTCGTTGAGAGTACCAAACTCACACTGTTTCGCTTTATTTTTAAGTTCGATCACAAATTGTTCTATTGTTTCACTTAATTGTCGATAGGTAAAGAATTTATACCTTTCGTATGTAACGTTCTTTTTCGGGACAAAATACCCTTCAAATTTATTTTTCAAGATTTCAATTTTATCCCTTTCTGCATCTTGAAATTTGAACGTGTAGTAAATTTGTATCGCATCTTCTTCTAATAAATGTAATAGTTGAGCGCACTGGATGATTTCGTCTTTTTTGTTTAATTCTGAAGCAATTGAATAAATTTCAAATTTTTCCCGTCATCTTTTCCAGTTTACAGCTAAATTACCAATTAATTTTATGGGTTGCACACCTCTTCCTTCCATTTTGTTTATTTCACTTATCAGTTATTTTCACGTTCACGTTCACTGATTTTATCGTTATTTATTTAGTTAACATTTAATGTTTTATTTAGCGTAATTTCACTTTTCTTTTTGTTTGAATCGACTGCGCCATGTTGTCTCTTCACTCCAGCGAGTGCAGTGTAGACTGTCTTTATTAATGGTCGGTTATATACAAAGTGCTTACAATATAGGCAACACAACTGACATTCTATCTAACAGGGTGTACAATAATTGGTTCTTGTAATGATTCTATTTCTTTTTTTAAATCAGAGAAATCTCCTTAATGTTCCTGCTGTAAATTTATAGTTACATTGGCTTTATAATCATGAATTTTAAATGAATTTTTAAAAGTGAAATTTACAAAGGTATCTTCAAATATTTAATCATCAATTATGCTCTTACAATGAATTACAGATCCTATTAAAACGTTATCCTTAACACTAGTTGAATAAATTTTATCTTGACATTCTTCAGTTATTGTTAAATACAATTTTGAAGAAACTAACAATTGACCGTTTTTTAGTTGAGTATACAATTTATAATCATTGCTAATTACAGCGTGTACACAGTTATTAAGGTCTGAAAATGGAGAACACTTATATATTCATGGTGCACTAACACAAATGTTTTGATTAATAAGGTTTCTGCATAGATCGTCGATCCATAATTCACCTTTGGCACTTTGAAGATGATATTTAGATGGTGGTATTATAATTTTGTTATTAGAACTAGGAATTGCATAAATTCTAGAGTATTTATGTAAGGATTGTTCTAGGATAGGGAAATACATATACAAGTTATTATTTCATTCACTGATACGATTTGAAATCTGGAAAATTCTAGTATAGTGTATAGTATACATAACTTGTTGAAAATAGCCTATTAACAATTTGCTTATCACTTAATTAATTTGACTGTTTATAGCTACAGCACTACACTCGCGGAGTCATTCAAAACGATTTGGTAGTTCTGACGGCTTGAATCTCTTAAGTCTAGGTTCCTCGTCTTCACTTTTAAGTAGGCACTCTACTGATGTATTTGGTTGAACGTTAAGACGATCATGATAGCGGATGCTGTATCTTCGTTCATTGTGGAAATTTTTAGATCACGGCGTATGACCTCATTCGGCACGTACCACGGTGCGTTAACAATCAATCTTAATGTTTTAGCTTGAAATCTTCTTAATTGTAACGGGCCAACCCTTTTAGTCTGGGGGTTGGAGTGCTCTGGGTAGTTCAGAACCAGGTTCTTGTTGAAAACTAAAGAAACTATACAACGGTAGTGGATTAAACACTTTATTATTTATACTTGCATTAGTTAATTACATGCAGGTACACTTTCCAATAAACACACAGTATATTTACTTATTTATTACTAAAACACAACTAAACTAAACATTAACAGGGCGAAATCACTTAATAAAGGAATTATATCCGTGCAATTACATTAAATAATCAAATAAAGTGGTTTATGGGCACAGGTTGGTATGCAACCCAAATTGCATCCAACCAAAATTTAGTAAATACGCCGTTACTGAAGCACGTGGAAATCAAATAGGTTAGGTTCACACACCCGGTGCTGCTGTAATAAACTAATTATATCGTATTTCGGGTTACCAAATTTACATTTACGGGCAACTGCAAATCGCAGCTAGTCCAAGCGAGCTGCGCTCTCTTGCTATCGGTGTTTGTTCGTGCAGTGAATTTAACTTACGGAATTATAGCCTGGAATTTCTGCTACGTCCACATGCATGCAAATTGAATGTAGTCAACAGGTGAGTGCAATTAGGTAAACGTATTTTAGCTCGTACACTCCCTTAGTTAATCTTCGTACCACTGTAATGGGTTAGGAAATGTGGAATTAACGTAGAATTGGTGACAGGTTTGACTCGGATATTCAGTAAAAGAAGGATTCCTTTAAAGCTTAAGGCTACAAAACCCTACGTATAAATTCGCTAGCTCCGTTGAAAAGGGGAAAACAGCCCCTAAGCTAATGAGAAAACGAATTATACCTTTAATAATCTTTTCTGAAGTTGAAGTAAGCAATAAGAATAGGGATATGACCCAAGTTCCTATTTCAAACCAAACTTTTCGACTGGTCTTATATCGAGCGTAATATCACAGAGAAAACGACCCAAAGCGCCGCACGCTGGATATATTTCCACACTTCGCTGACAACAATTCGTAGCTCGAATTATAAAAGGGCAAATGACCCCTAAACAAACGAGCGAACGAATGTTACACGGGCGGGCTTGACTTTGCAAACAAACTGTAGTTGACTGGGATTAAAATCTTTACTTTAACTGGTACAGGTATTTTAATGGAATTGGATTTTTGGTAAAATGTAATCTAAACGGCGGTCTGACTGGATCTCGGTTGAATTTCTTCCTTGACTGGCTCGGACGACTCGTTCGGACTCAAGTTGTTGTTTCGGAGCCCTTTTATACCTCCCATTCTTATTCTAGAATGTTGCTAATAATTTTTATGTTGGCGGGGCGACCTACTGACTGTAGAAACAAAGTGGGAGACGGTTACCAATCCTGAATGCGAGCGCCACCCGCGCCTTTTCGCTGCACTACGCGGACACAAAATTAGTACCGGCAGCATGACTTTGACGTTTAGTTTGACTGGAACGGGTAATAATCTAAGTAGTTGTTTTTACCCTCCCATCGAGCTGGAACCGGAACGTGAGTGCGGTAGCCCAACACTCTCGTCCAGCATCTGTTCGTCTTCTTCCTCATCCGCGACCACCGCGTTGCCTTCTTGGGGATTGTTGTCATCTATCAAGGTAGTTAGGAAATCATCTGCAGTCTCTATATTACCATACCCCAATTTTCTTCAGTTGCATTACTTGAATTGTCATTTTCCTTTTACATCTTCTCATCATTATCACAACTTGCTTTCAGAATTCAAACAATATGGCAATAGTGATTTCACCATGTCGGTCGCAATTCTGTGCTTTAACAGTCTTGAATTCTTTCAGATGAGATTTATCAGTTTTGCTTTCAATAAAAGCAAGATGATAACTCTTTGTTTCATCAAGTTTAGCATCACCTCCAGCTGTGGAATTTAAGTCTCGAAATTCTCTCCTATCCATAGTTTTTGTATAGCTGCCCTGAATCCTGAAACTATACGTCGCTTCACGGACTCTTCAGTAATGATGCCGCTCAGAGCCTTCGGCACATCAACTTTAATTATTTCTTCTCTGCCGTGATTCACAACTCTCTATTGTCCCTGAACACGTTGAGTGTCTTTTTGTCATTTTTGGCCGTGAGAGACCTACCTGGTCTTTCACGTTAGGCATGCAGTTTTGGTTGCGTAACTCCGCGTTGGGTACTGGTACAGATTTAAAACACACAGCATTGGAAAGTAGACGGCCTGGCAGACCGTATGATATGCTTGGCCGTGTGCCTGAAAGACCAATGTGGAGTATCGCGGTAGGGAATATTACATATATTTATAGACAACTTATTTATATAATGAAGTTTACAAAAGAATATTATTTTTAGTTTTAAATAAAGTAGTTTTATTTATTGAATAGTGTACAAAATAAAATTAATTCTAATATCTTAATTAAAATGGTTAAATAATTATACTGTAACGTTATGGGTGTCGAAGAAGCATTGAAGACAATAATTTATTTTATTTATTATTGCATGCATCACATTTAAATTTCGTTTGCGACTATTTCTTCTGAGATTTGCAGTTACCACGTCTGGATATAAATGTGCGTAATGCACCGAGAAATGCTTCAGTAGTAAGATCTCTCACGGGTTCTATATGAACAGCTTTCGTTGCAAAACAAACGAAAACAGCTACATAACATTTTCTAGATTTTTTCGCCCCCGGGACTTACTGTCCCTTATGATAAGGGGTCCGCCATAATCCACCCCGCAGTTGGAAAACGGACAAGAAGGCAGAATGCGGTTCTTTGGTAAGTCTCCCATAAAGGTATCTTGACGTTTTGGTCGATTCTTAAAACATGTGACACACTTACGAATCACTCCGTGCACGACGTTTCGTCCCGCAAGCGGCTAAAATTGTCTTGGTATGGAGACTAACACATTTTGCGGACCAGCATGCAGTAGTTTAATGTGTTCGTCGCGGAACAGCAAATTTGTGATGGGATGTGTAGCGGGCAACAGCATTGGATGGCGTCGATCGTAGTTTAATTTCTTATATTCTTACAGCTTCCTGAAGCCTGGAAGCTAAGTTAGACAGCAGCAAAGCTGCGCACAACTCTAATCTGGATATTGTAATGCGTTTCAATGGTGCGATTCGGGATTTCGAGCAGAACATTGTGCTGCGTGATTTCTGTACTGGTTTGTCACTCCTATATAAATTCAGGCTCCGCTAACTCGGAAGCAGCGCAAAAGCCGCGCAGTTGCATCTTCTCGTAGGATTTGAAGGGCACTGCCTGTCTTGAAATTCTTAATTTATTTAGCTCGAGATTCTGTTGAAAATGTATCCATTGGCTGTGAATGGAAAGCGGAACCGATTCATCCCAATTAAGGTTAAGCTCCCACAAGCGTTGCAAGGTTAGCTTGGCTGTTGTAATAACGGGACCAAGTAGCCCTAGGGGATCGAAAATTTGTACTATTCTGGCCAAAATCGTTCGTTTGGTGATCACAGCCCCTTTAGCAATTTCTGACACTGAATATGCCAACGTATCAGTCGTAGGTTTCCACAAAAGTCCCAAGGTTCTCATAGTATCATTGTTTTCCAGAGAAAGGATGGAGTGATCTGTGTTAGTTTGGGGCACCGCCTGGATAATTTGGGAGTCATTGCTTCGCCACTTTCGTAATTTAAATGTGCCCTTTCCTAAGAGCTCATTTTATTGGTTCCGCAGCTCAATTGCTTCAGGAATCGTTTTAGATCCAGAAATCAGATCATCCACGTAAAAATCTTGTTTAAGGACTGCTGCGGCTAATGGATATAATTCTTCTGCGTCCTGGGCTAGTTGTAGTAGGCATCTTACTGCTAAACATAGCGCTGAAGTAGTACCGTAGGTGACAGTATTTAAAGTATAGGCTTGAATTGGCTCATTCTCACTGAATCGTCAAAGTACCTGTTGATATTTTGTATCTTCTTCCTTGATTTGCACTTGCCGATACATATTTTCAATGTCAGCCGTCATGACGCAATTGTGGATGCGATATCTTAACAGAAGACCTACGAGTTCCTCTTGTATAGTTAGGCCTTTCATCAATGTCTCATTTAAAGAGATTCCTGACTAGGAAAACGGCTCTTAATTTTGTAGTGAGACTGTCTGCCTTGATTACAGCATGATGCGGAAGAAAATAATTATCAGTTGATAATTTTTTGATAGAAATCGTCATGTGACCTAAGTATAGCTATTCTTGCATAAACTCGTTGTATTGAGTATGTAATACCGGATTATCAATTTCAATTTTTTTAAAAGATAAACTTCATAAAATGTTAACACACATATGAATCCTCTAGTATCAAAACCCCTTAAATCCACTTTAGTGAAATGTCCAGAAATCACTAAAAACTGTTTAACTAACTTCTGGCAGTAACTCCTTAATGAATGTTGTTTTGGTGAATTGTTTACAGTACCTGGTCAATAAATTGCAACAAACACAACATATTTGTTTATAATAAACCCACAATTTTGAAAATAATTGTGGATTTAGTGGCGTTTGAAACCACCTGTTGGATTTAATGGAATTTGAAATTGGATAAAGTGGATTTAGTGGGGTTTGCCCCGAAACAAAAATTTAAAAAAAGGCATCAAAGAAAGAAATACAAAACTTTTATTAAGAAAAGTAAACAAAGCAATCATGTAAATTAAAAACGAATAGGTAGAATAATAATTATTGTACCTATTCGTTTTTAAATGATAATTATCATTAAACTATTAGGTCTGGAACATCTACCATTTCACACAGATCATTAATTTCCGGTTCATCATCTTCCTCATTATTTTGCTCAACTACATTACCTTCAAGGTACTTCTCTAAAACTTGTTTGTAATAATCCAATTTTGCCACATCTTTCCATTCTACTCCATAATGTTTTGTTAGGAGCGATGCCACATCTTCAAGTTTTTTTATTTTTTGCGGTATTCCGGTTTGTAACGGAAGTGGATTCAAACATTTTCCCCGTTTGCATACGGATTTATATGTCCCCAGGTCGGACTTGTAACTTTGTTCTCCTTTTATGCTTACGCTTCAAAATATACCTGTTGGACATATTAAATTTAAAATGCCAACGGTAGTTTTAAAAATTCTTGAGTTGCAGATTTCCAGTCCATAACAGGCACATCTTGGCCTAGTTCAACTACGGTTCCGTGTTGCTTAAATATCTCAAGGTATTCATTAGGTTCGACTATTTGCTCCTTTCTTCTTATCGCTTTTTCAATGCGAGCGAATACTCGGTCTGGAGGAATATATGAATGGCCAACATCCGGAAAGACCAATTCCATTTCTTGAACTGACGAAGTACTTAACCATTTTAAGCACATTGCTGTCATTGTGGTATTCTTATTCTGGCCTCCGCAGCCGTAAGCCACAAGTCGTACTGTTGTAATACCATCGAGGTTGCTGTTGTTTAATGCAAAGAAAACTGCGCTTGCTATCTACTTTGATCCTTGCGATATTTTTCTTCTGTCCACGCAAAAATTCACACATTTTCTGGTGGTAATGAAGCATGAGAACCCCCTGTGACTTCTGTAAAGTTATAGATGTATAGTTGCCTACTATAATACACACTTTGGTCGGGTATTTTTTGTAGAGTGAGGTTCTTCTGACAATCAAAACTTATGGTTAGTAAATCGTCTCTTTTCTCCCTTAATGCTTCAAAAAAGGCTGTCGCCCTTCGTTTGTGTATTCGAAGTTCGGTTAGGAGTTTTTGTTTGTTAGAAGCATCTTTTTCTTCTTTCAGTTTCTCTCCAAGTTCCAAACATTTTGAACAAACATCTGTCCGTGGAGAGCCAAAACCTATCTCTTACTTGAACTGCAGGAGCAGCTTCTGCTTTATACATTTTATATAATATCCGAATATTAAGTTCACTGGGTAAGTACACCCTACAAGCCGTTTTGCTGCGGCAGTAATGGGACTCGACTGCTTGGAACTTTTTTATAAATTTAATAACTGCTTCTTTCCTGTCTTGAAACATTGCTTCTTTTCTATTTCCACCTCGAGCTTCTTTTGCCATACTACCACTGCCAATGCAGAGTACTTTTACAAAAGCTTGAAGACAGACCGCCTCTTGATAATTGCATTTGGTAATAAAATATTTACTGGAGAATTTTCGACTGGATTTGCCTTTGATGTTTTCGGCGACGAGTGGGTATTGCAATTTGGGAGTACTTCATAATAAAGTTGTCTTGGTTAATCTTAGCCTGATTTTTATAAACGTTACTGTGAAACTGTTTAACATCCATCATAGTTAACGTGCTGCATTTGTATGATTTGGTATAATGTTTGCATTTCGGGTATTGTGGTAAATCTGAAGCTACATACCTATAAATAAAAAAAGGTTCATTCAAAATCCTTATCATGGATCATTACCGACTGGACTTTTGTACATGCCTTATCCAAAGATCTGGGTTACGCTTTCGCTTTCTAGCTTTATCTGGACTTACAACTTCAATTTTTTGTCCAATATCCGACATTATGTTATTTTATTAACACTCACTAAAAAATTAACATTGAAAATCACAACAAAATTGGCACAAGCAGCTGCTCTCAGAAGAATGGCAGGTCTAACACTACATAAATCCTTGTACAGCACTGCCGTCACATGTTCACGTTATCGTTGTCTGATTGGCTATTGTGGATTTAGGGGCGTTTGAAAGTAAACTCAAATGGATTTAGTGGCGTTTGAATCTGAAGCCACTTTTTTAAGTACATTTTACAAGGGATTTGATGGGTTTTGCAACCATTCAAATATCCACATCCGTAGGCCATTTTATGAAGAAAATTTTGGCGTATCTAACTCTGTACCTCAAAGGTAAAGTGTATTAAGTCACAAAATGTAAATTTATCAGGAGAAGCAAAAGAAATACTGAAACTCAGATAATTACTTGTAGTTCTTTTATTTAATAACTGATCATCATGATATTGTAACATAACTTTTACAATGTCAATATCTATGATCCCTAATCATTGTTATTGGAAAAATATTTTTCTCTTATCATTTTCTGTGACTTAACACACTTTACCTTGAAATTATTCTCAGTAAGTTTGTGACTTAATACTGTTTTATTGAAATAAGCAACTTCGTGTTTTGCATAGTTTTTTTTATTAAATAAGAAATAACAAATAAACGAGTACAAGACAAATGAAAGTAATTAAATTTAAAACATAAATGAAATTATTGAAAATTAGCCTTATTTTATCCATATTAATTATTATTCATTACCGTCACCTTTATCTGCATGGGGAAGATTTGTATAAAATGGATGGGACATTTTTGGTACCCACTTCAGTAACTTCTGTAAATCTTCGTACTTTTTTGTAGATATAGGCTTCAGATCTTCTCTAACCAAAGGTATTTCTTCAGGAAAATGGCATGCATTCCGCGAAGCACGGCAGAAGTCAATAACGTCAAAGTCTG